>CM070835.1:7412112-7694612 GCA_036326025.1 Chrosomus eos
TTACTGGCGTGAGGGCGGGGCAACCTGTCACTCACATGAGATCCACCAATAGCAAACCACAACCATCCAATCAATTCTCCATGGACAAAATCAAGTCCCGTCCTACTTTTTTCTTGTTCCAGGAGCTGTTTCACTCAGATATACGTCATAATTTCCATTTCATGACAACTTTAAAATTAATTACCTCCATTAACATGAATAATACTTCTATATCATTTATTAATCTTAGTTAATGTTAATTTCTACATTTCCTAACACATTAGTAAAACCTAAGTTGATTATTTCATTCACTGTTAAATAAAAATGAACAAACAACGAATAAAGATATTTTTATAGCATTAACAAAGGATAATAAATGCTGTAAAACTTTATTTCTCATAGTAAGTTAATGTTAACAAATGAGACCTGATTGTAAATTGTTACATGTTTTTATTTATCATTTAAATTTATCATGTTTAAATATTTCTCTTTAGTTTTATTTTAAATGATAAAATATATTGTGAATGTTATAAACTGTTAAAATAATTAAAAAACTTTTTTTTTTATGTGTTCAATTTTGGATGTTGCCAAATACATTGCTCATGTTGTGCTCGTCACAGACCAGATACATGTGGAAATCTTCTGTACAGTATAACTTCGAGACAGTATGTGATTGAGGCAGCTGAATTTGAGTGCTATAATTACACACTCTTAAGTTGATTGTGACCTGTGATTATAGGAGCAGAGCGAGTGTCATCTTGTCTGATTTGGGGGCCGTTTCATGGTCATTAAGGAGCATTCAGATAATTAGCAGGATGGGTCTGCAATTGCCTGGAGAATCAGCTGTTATTTGCATCAGACCACCCTCTCTGAGGTGTCACAGCATGCAGTATAACAGTCTCTTTCAGTTTCAGAAACTTCTTAAATCTACAAACAGTGAGGTATAGTTTTTTTTTTTTAACTTTTTGTCCCCCATTCTCAGGTTACAGTTTGAATGCTAAAAAGCAATAAGACTTTTATCCCATTGGGCATTAAAATTCCACCGCTTTTTTTCCCCCGATCTGTATGATTATAGATATTTAAAGGGTACCTATTACGGCATTTAAAATGTTCCTAATGTTGTTCTGGGAGTCCCCAACAACAGTTTTACATGCATGCAATGACAAAAAACACTTTTGTTGTCTTATAATATGCATGTATTTTTATCTGATTTGCTCACCGACTCCCTAATGATTCGTTTGACGACTCATTTGTCCAAACCCCTCCTTTGCGTGACGCTAATCGGCGGAGATTGGTCAGATGACGCAGTCAGTTATATTTTGCGTTAGCCCAAAGCTTAAACACATTTGGCGCTCTTCCACTGCATGGTACGCTCGGTTCGGTACGGTTCGATTCGGCGCGGAACGGTTCGGTTCGGCTTCGCTTTTCCACTGCGTGGTACGACTCGGCTCGGTACGGTACGGTTCACTAGCTCGGTTGCTTTTCCACTGCAGTTAGTACCCATTCAAAGTGGGTGGGACTGATCGTTACACTGTTTGTAGGTCCGGTGATAGCCGTGTGCGGCTAAGAGCTGAGCTAGCTGCTACTTCTTGGAACACTTTTTCATTCTGTTTTGCCCCATCCAGCTCTCGCTGGACCCGCTCCTAGGCAACCAACGAGAGGATTGTCTGCACCTCGACCACGATTCAGCCATTTCCTTTTTAAAGTGTTGATCTCTTCTTTTTTTTTCAAGTAAGTAAAACACAGGTGCTACCGTGTTGGCTGTTGTCTACTGGTTATATGACTCTGTATAGCGGTCTCGTGTCGCAAATCCAATGACGCTGGTAGTGACGATTCTGTCTGTCTGTCTGACCAATCAGTGATCTGCAGTGTTTCACGTCACATTTTAGTACCGGTACGGTACGCTTGGAACCTCAACAGATCAGGTACCATTTAAAGCGCGCCGAACGCCACCGTACCGTACCGTACCATGCAGTGGAAAAGCGCCAATTGATAAAGCACTGCAGTACTACAATACGCTTCACATAATTTCACATATTTCAAAAAACAAAAAAAATGACATTGGAGACCTAGAAGCTGCTGAGCGTAACTCTCACTCTCTCTCTCACACACACACGCACGCACGCACACACACACACACATAAAAGCAACAATTATTAATAGTACTTACAGGTTGTGATTCGGAGGAGGAAGCCGATCCAAATAAACTTGGTACTGAACCTTCCTATATCAGCCGACTCGCGAATCCACACTTGAAAGCATTTGTGTTTGTGAAGCGATCGTCATTAAAATAACGCGAACACAGCTCAAGGTGGCTATACTTGTGTGGTATAGTTGTAAATATAAACTCTAGCCACTGAGTCTTCACATGCTTGTCCCTGGGCAGTGAAAAAAAAAGTTCTTTTTTTGATTCGCACTTCAGAACAGAGTCTCGTCGACATGATGTTGTCAGGTTTCTCTGTCTGCTCGCGCGCACTGAGTGGGCGTGTCGAATTCAAATAACTTGTGCAAGTGACGTACGAAAGTGCATCGTTCGTCTATCGATTCATATCAGCGACTCAGAGTCGACTCTTACTTTTGAGAGACAATAACTTTGTATACGGTGAACTTTCATATTTAAAACTTTGCAGGATGTTTTTGTTCACTTAGATCTATGTTAACACTACATGAAAGGCAATTTTCAAAATTCCATGATAGGTACCCTTTAAAAAACAACTGGCATACAGGTAGACAGACTTAGGAAGAGTTTTTGACAACTTGCTGGATAGTGTGTTGTGTGCTGTACTGTACATGCTGCCTTGGCTGTTTAGTCAAAAATGCAGCTGGCAACTTCATGGTCGCCAAGGGAAAAGTTTCTGCAAGTTTCTGGCATTGAAGTTATCATACTCATATAGTATAGACATACTAGTAAATTTTGACCTCATGGGGATTTAAAAAAACAAATGTGGTCATTATTAAGGGAAAACAGCATATAAATCATACTGAATGTGTTTTGAAATTATAAAAATGCCGAAGGTTTTCTGTGATGGGTAGGTTTAGGGGTTAGTGGACTCGTGTCTCTGTGGGGACCTAAATTGTGTGTGTGTGTGTGTGTGTGTGTTGTGTGTGTGTGTGTGTGTGTGTGTGTGTGTGTGTGTGTGTGTGTGTGTGTGTGTGTGTGTGTGTGTGTGTGTGTGTGTGTGTGTGTGTGTGCGTGTGTGTGTGTGTAAAAATGTAACAATTGTGCAAATCATTAAAAAAAATAACTGCTAATAATAATAATTCTTTATTGAAGATTATTACTTCCCGAACCACGGCCGCTGAAACAGGCTCACTGTTGCGCTCTGTTTGCAGTATTTTTGGAGATAAAACTCAGTGTGACTCTCAGATGTGTTTCTTACGAGCAGGTAATGCCTGTTTTTCACTTCCATTCAAACGAACACATTGTACTGTAGATATGCTGACACAATGAGCTGAATATGGCTAATCAATTTTCCACACTTCAAATTTTCCCAGAATTTTTTTTATCATAAAATAGGGAACTCAATCATGTATATTTTAATGTTTCACACCTTAATTAATTAATTAAAGAGAGAGAGAGAGAGAGAGAGAGAGAGAGAGAGAGAGAGAGAGAGAGAGAGAGAGAGAGAGAGAGAGAGATGATTAGAATAAAGTTTCTGACAGATGATTTTTTTCTTAAAAATAAAATATGTTTTTGAATGGAAAAAAAAATTGACTAATGGAAGCGCAGCTGTTCATATTTTTTCACAGACAGATCACATGAATAATTGTTGCAAGTCCATTTAAGAAGGAAAGAGAAAGGTTTGTGTTTTTGTTTCGTGTTACTTTTTTACAATTTTTCCGCTTGATTTACATTTTTATACTCGTATGAACTTTGTCAGCATGAAAGTAAAAAAAAAAAAAAATTCCCAAACAGACCTTCTCTTAGAACTGATTTTTTACAATAGTGAGTCCGGGGGAAAAAATAAAAAGAAAGACAGATTGTATCTTCTAAAATGCAAGAGTACGATGATGAAATATTCTGAGACTGACATATGAGATATTTAAAATGTGAGGCATTCTTGCTCACTTTAACAGATTCATGAATGACGGCAGAGTTGAAGTTGTGGTCCCACTCAACATCATTAGAAGAAAAGTTTCATAAATCGCAAAGGTCACAAATGCATCCGTTCAGAACATCAGCATGAAAATATTACGCCATATCCAATTGTGGTTATGAAATTCTGTTTTAAGGCCCATTATTAGTTCTCCCTTGCTTCCTGACATTATGAGGAGAACCCTGAACTACATGTATGCATGCTTTCTCCTTCTTACTTTCTGTCAAGCACCTTCACAGAAGACACACATGTAGCCTTAGATCTGTACAGAAACAAGTCTACTCTTATCTCCTTAGACAGACCTCCTCACTCCTAGTGGATTGTGCAAGACCCCCGCTGTTGAGGATTAGATCTTTTATGAGTATTGCATTCTGATGCACTTCCTGTCTAGCGTTCGCCGTCCTCTGGGACACAGGAACAGCTTCACACTGCGCTCACAGTTGTGCCGCTGAGAGGTTCAAGAAAGCATGTGCTGCTGAAGGGAATCTTTGGCATTAAGCCCATAAAACCAATGTGAAGATGGACAACAGATAAAGATGGATCAATGTAATCTCACCTGTTATGCCGCTCTTCTGCTTCTGGAAATGGATTGTTGGAACACGTGGGCTTGAAAACTTTCTGAGAAGTTTGTAGAGATTCACAGTGTATGATTGCAGAAATCTCCTTTAAAAACGTTCCTTGGAAAGGCTTGTAGATCCTGCAGGAAATGAATGATTATGACGGGATGCCCCACAAGATAATCTTGTGCAACTATGAAGGAGCGCTGCTGAACGATTTAATTGCTTGCCAGTGCTTATCATCACAGTCCATCTTTTATCACTCCTTTGTTCATTTTTACCTTATTTAATTTATTGAAGTATCTTGTGTAAAACAGGAACTCCAATTATTAAGGCCAGTTGGGTGATTTCTTTAAAGAAATGTGAGGTTTTATTAGAAGATATGGGGAGTAGGCTACAAACCAAATGTAGACGTCTTTAATCTTAACCATATTTTATGTTTTATATATATATTTTATATTGCCAGAGAAATTTCCTATTTATTAAAAATATATTTAATATTATTAAATAATTGTTATATTAAAAAATATTTTTAAATAAGTTTCAGTTTTCCTACATCTTGAAACGTTCAGGTTTATAAATGGGGGTAATCTTTGAAGGATGAACAAATAATGTTATAATGTTTAGGTCATCACATTAAAAATAACATTTAAATATAGGCATATATTTATATATAATATTTAGATAATAGTTTAGTTTTGAAGTGCTGGAAAAAGATGTGTGAAGTACTTGAAAGCATTTCACTATTCCAGCCAAACTTTCATGGCTACAGTTAGTGTTACTATATTAAATCCATGGTGAATGTTGCTGATCTGTGGACTTAAAGCCTTAACTAGATCATTCACGGCACAATGTTTCTTCTGGTTTCCACGTCAGTGCTGTTTGATCTGATAGAGAGATGCACAATATAATGAGTAGCGCAGTTTCGTTCTTTCATTACGTTTGCCATTTGATGTTGCGCAACGTTGTGGTGGTCGCGCCAGCGCGGATTTTGTCGGCAGGGAAAAAGGCCAAAGGAATCGTTCGGTTTACGTACTGAAGCGGAAGCCTCGTGCCGAAACGGTTCTGGCAACTGGTCAACATTAGACAAACATATTGGTCCGATTATTCATAAAGGAGTTTGGGCCATGCAAATTACGGGAGTTTCCCGGGAGAAATAACAAACCGGGAGGGGTCCGGGAGACAGAGCTAAAAAACGGGAGAAACCCGGGAAAAACGGGAGTGTTGACAGGTATGGTTTAAGTGTGAATATTGAATTGGCTACACACTTCACAGGATGTTGAATCGGGATGACAGGAAGAGGATTTGGTTATGAAGCTATCGCTTCTGCATTTAGCCAGAGATGTGCTGCATCCCAATTCGCCCACTTATAGGCTATGCCCTAAAAGTATGCAGGCTACTGTTTTTGTGAAGAAAAAGTACATAGCCTACTCTTAAGTGTGTATCAGAAGAGTATGCAAGCTTTGGGACATAGACCTAATTCTTTGTCATAATTGCTTCTTTAATGGACAACTCTGTCGCTTAGTTACGTGCGTCCTGTCGTTGTTTAAACTGCCCTGCCAATCATCTTGTCACAATTAAAATCCTCCACATTCAATTTAATTTAATTTCCCACCATTTCGGAGGATATGTAGTAGCATGTTGATCTGCCAGTCGTGAGTCTCTCATGCAGAGACTCTCCATGTGTTTGCAATTTGCATAATGATGCATTTAAAAGTTAATGACCAAATGTATCTTTACAAAAGTTCACAATGCTATTGCAGATTAAATATAATGTGGTGAACATTGAATAAATATGTTTTCTTAAAGGGATAGTTCACCCAAAAATGAAAATTAAGTCAGTAATTACTCACTCTCATGCTGTACCAACCCCGTAAGACCTTCGTTCATCTTCAGAACACAAATTAAGATATTTGTGATTAAATCTGAGAGCTGGATCACTCCTCCATAGGCTTCTAAGGGATTGAAACTTGACAGCCCCGAAAAGTCATTAAAGACATCGTTAGAATAGTCCAAATGGCTACAGTGGCTCAATCTTAAAGGGTTAGTTCGCCCAAAAATGAAAATTAAGTCATTAATTACACCCCCCATGCTGTACCAACCCCGTAAGACCTTCATCTTCAAGTTCATCTTCGGAACACAAATGAAGATATTTTTGCTTAAATCTGAGAGCTGGATCACTGCTACATAGGCTGCCTAAGGGAATGAAACTTGACGGCCCAGAAAGTCATTAAAGAAAATGTTTAAATATTTAATGTGCCTACAGTGGCTCCACTATAAGTTTATCAAGCGACGAGAATACTTTTTGTGCGGAAAAAAAACATCATACAGACAAAAACGACAAAAATCAGTGTTTCCGACACCGTGTTTTCCTCTTTTTAAAATTCGCACCCTGTTGACTTAAACGGGGCAAGTTTTAAACCTGCTTTTCGCCTCTTAACATCCTTGATTTGTCATTACAAGTGCACAGCCATGTGAGTGGTGTTATTAAGAGTGAACACGGTCAATCTGACTGCAGCAGATGTGAAACATATGAATAAAAATTATGTTAATTCAGTCAGCTCACATACCTGTATTTACTTACTGTTTTCGGTCGAAGTCCACAGTAGTCGATTGTGGAGTTCGCGCACGCGATCATTGGTAACAAAGCAACAGTAGAGACTCAGATTGTCAGACTGTCAGCCGATGACGGTGCTGTGTGGTGTTCTGAGAATATCAGCTCAAATGGATAGTTCATCCGAATCAGATGTTGAACATCATTTAGTTACCAATGATCGCGCGCGCGAACTCGACAATTGACTACTGTGGACTTCGACCGAAAACAGGAAGTAAACACAGGTATGTGAGCTGACTGAATTAACATAATTTTTATTCATATCTTTCACATCTAGTGCAGTCAGATTGACCGTGTTCACTCTTAATAACACCACTCACATGGCTGTGCACTTGTAATGACACATCAAGGATGTTAAGAGGCTAAAAGCAGGTTTAGAACTTGCCCCGTTTAAGTCAACAGGGTGTACATTTTAAAAAGAGGATAACACGGGGTCGGAAACACCGATTTTTGTCGTTTTTGTCTGTACTGACAGCACTCCAAATGTACAAAAAAATGAGCTCAATGTTAAAATTGACCGGAGTTCTCCTTTAACGACACTAAAATAAAGACTTTCTCCTGTGGCTGTGACTGAGGAATGGTTACAAATTACGATTGATCAAACTCAAAGCCCTCCATTTTCGAACCTATTGAGTTTGATTTGCATCGCCCAGCTTTCACTACAGCTGTGACCCATGTGGAAATGAGGGGATCAGCGATTAGCCAAGCGTCCACAGGATGTGGCCAGCAGGCAGCGCAGAGAGGATGCTACGGGCAGGGATTTTGGGTTTGTTCAACGCATTGCCATTCATCAGCTCTCATTACAGGGCCTAGCGGCTGGTGACCCAGCGATTCAGTGCCACAGTTACAGAACTCTTCATCCACCCCCATCTGTTCCAGTCCATTAGCTCCTGAGATGGGCCTGAGCCTGCGGTAAATGCTTTCCAGAACATTCTAATCCCACTCATCTCTGTGTCTCTCGTTGCATCGTACCAACGCCACCACAGAGAGTCATTCCATCCCCATGACAACTGCGACAACATCCCCGCTGTCCAGTTCTGAATTCTGTTCTGTTCGCACACAGAATTATGAATGGGTTTAAAAGTGTTAAACCCATTTAACACTTTTTTAAATGGGTTTAAAAATACAGTATGTGACGACAATTTGAAAGTCAATTGATCCAGCTTTCCTGGCTGTGTGCAAAATACCACGGCACTAACTGACAATTATTCTGCAGGCTAATAAATTGTGTTTACGAGGCAAGCATTGTTATTTCTGTTGCTCATACTTTGGTACATAATTTGTCCAGCACAATTTTTGCGACAGACATGACTGACTCGAATCAAACATTCAGACTTAAAACCTGAAGGTATAGTACATCTGGCAAGGCAACTATAACACATAAATGTAATAATTTAGCACAAGAATATTTGTAAAAATGTTGATGTTTTTTTATTTAGCAATGACATAGGTTTAGACCTCTTCCAAAGTAAAAAAGGTAAAACAATAAATAAAGTGAAAATAAAAAAGATGGAGTAGTTAAGATTTTTCAAAATAACAGTATTTCTGGCATGACATATGGTAATGGATTTGACAATGTTAAAATGTTGTGACAAGGTCTTGTGGAATAGATCTGCTTCTGCTGCTGTTGATTATTGTTGCTGTTCTTGCTGCTGTTTTTATGGTTGTTGATTATTGCTGCTGCTGCTGCTGTCAACTCAACACAGTCTCATGAAACTGCGTATCTATATCACGAATGTTATTTCTCGTGCCATTTATACGGCAAAAATGTTTTTGGGTCCATATGCTACGCACTTAAAACCCCTTGGGTAGGATGGGGGGGGGGGGGGGGGGGGGCGTATTACACGCGAAAACTGCGTATCATATGCACGCAAAAAATATTTTTGGCATATAAATGGCATGAGAAATAACTTTCGTTGTATAGATGCGCACTTTCATGAGAAGGGGTTGTTGACTTGCTACTGCCAATACATGCATAAACACGCTGCTGTGAGAAGACATGCTGCTACTGTACTATATAATATACTGTACACGAATAACCCCTTAGCAGATCTATACAGGTGGTGCTGGGGTTGGTGGAGGGTTTCTGAAAGCGTTACACTGCTGCATAGATGCTGACCAAGTATTTGAAAGTTGAGCAGCGAGCTCATTGGCTACTGATACATCAGGATCCAATCAGCTGTGCTCTATAGAGAATAATGTGATTGCAAGCAGATTGAGTTTAGAACCTATCAGCCTGCGCCATCTTTTCATGACAGAACATTGTGTGATAAAATAAATATCAATATGATTTAAATATAAATAAAAGTGACCATAACAAGTGTGTGGGTTATGGCTCAAATAAATTATGCTGCATGCATATACTGTAAAGGGTTCAAAGGGATAGTTCCCCTGCGGTCAGGCCAGGAGGCTCAAGCGGAGCGCTGGAAGGGCCAGCAGCCGTGGCGTTTTGGTAGATATCCCCATTCTTCAGTCTAGACTTACTCGTAGTGACTGACAAAGGGGTACGTCCCAGTTACGTATGGTAACCCTCGTTCCCAGAGGAGGGAACAGAGACGTAATCCCCTCGCCACAGTTGCTGAGCCTCCGCTGTACGGCCGAGTCACAGGTCCGGCTCCTCAGCGAAAAACATGGATGCCGGGCACCGGCTGCTCATTATATGTTCGCGCCGTGATGCACAGCAGCTGGTGCAATTATCAAAGGCCAATGTGCATTGGCTGGTTTAGTTTCACTCGAAGTAGATAGGCTCTCGCAAGCGTCAGTCAAGACTTACGTCTCCGTTCCCTCCTCGGGGAACGAGGGTTACCATACATAACCAAGACGTTATTTACTGTAAATTGTTATGTCATTTAGTCATTTACAAGTACATACTAAATTAAACAAGTACATACTAAAGTTAGGATTGTCTGACTCTGTTCTCAGTTTCTTCTGCAATGGCTCAAATACATTTCGTCTCTTCCTCTAAAGAGTATGCTGGATTCATCTCCCCTCATGTAAGGCAAAACTCCTCAAATACATTCACACGCTTTTATCTATTAACAGAAAGCAGGTTTGGCATTTTCAATAGGCTGTGGCCAGTAATGACACCATTAAGACAGCAAATCTGCTCAGCCCACACTAATTTATTCATGAGCACACCAGGAACTCATCCTTTGAAATGTGCAATTGACCTTTCCACTGGCTTTTAGTACTAAAACAGCCGTTGTTCGACCACGGTATAAGGCTTATTACATGTTTTAACACATTAGATGCTGTTGTTTGGAAAGGGTTCATTCATTATGTGACTGAACCCTAACCAGCGATGTAAATGGATCACAGTGTTTGAGGTGGAATTGGGAAAGAAAATAATCTGTATTATCTGGCTGCAGGGATACAGATGAACTTTTTGAACAATGGACAGATGAACAAAGCAGCATCTGCCCTAATGATGCTTTCAGATTGTGTTTGTGAGCAGAATACTTCCACTCAGCCGCCCTCTCTCTTCCCGTTTAATCAGGGAGCCAAGTGAGGTGTGTGCTTGCCTTTTTAATCTGCCTTCTACCTCAGATAACTCATGTTGTATCCCTGCAGACTTTGTGTGGTTTCAGTACACAAGAGCACTGAGAGCAGATTGAGCAAATGGTCCCAGCTGGGTAAATGTGTGTTGGCTTCTATTAAAATAGTGTATTGATCATTTAGAAGCAACTTCCCATTCTTTGTTTATCTAGACATTGTTTTAAATCACTCTTCCAAAATGACTTAGAGAAATATGAAAGAATGTGGTATGGTAATTTAAAACATAATAACTTTAGATTAGAATTAGTGCGCAATGGTGCATTGCATTTCTTTGAGATTAGTTGTCGTTATATCGCTAAAATAGGTAAAAATGACTGCTTCATTTTATGCTCAATTTAATCAGGACCATGTGTGTGTGTGTTTTAAGTAAAAAGAACTAGTAGTGAATATTAAAGAAAATGGGTCCCACTTTATATTAAAGGGCTTTAAGTACCATGTAGGCCTACTTTCATTGAAACTAATAATTTGATACAATGGACTTATTGCATACATACATGTTTTTACATTGTACTTATATTTTAAAAATAGCTGCATGTAGTTACAGCTGTAATTAATGTATGTAATTACATTTGTAATTACACATGTTGACCCTTCCCTTACACCTTAAACCGACCACACACACCTGACCCTAACCTTACCAGTATCACACCTCAATAGCAGCAAAAGTGGTTTACAATACAACATCAACACAATAAATACATTGTACATATTTTTCAATGTAAGTACATAACACTTAAAGCCACTTAATATAAAGTGGGACCGCTCCTGGACTAATAATTTATTTCTATGAACAGTGTTATTCCAAAGGGGAACAAATATTTTGCCATTTGTAATTTTTAATTCAAAATGTCCTGAATTGCTCTAAATTGTCATTCCTTTTTGTGTGACATCAGCACAGCATTAGTGGAGAGAACAGTGCAACATGTTTCAGCTACTCCCCTTCAAACTCCTGTCTGCCGCGAGCTGTGACCGCCACATGGAGGTGCGTATATGGCTGTTTTTCCTCCAAAAAACCCTGTAGAGGACGCATAAATATCAGAGGTTGCAGTTGTGTGAGAGGAATTTCAAATTATAGAAGGAGTGAAGAAACACAAAATGCAGTGTGCTGAAGCTGTTCTTAAAGTCAACATGAAATCAAAATGCAATGCACACACTTGTTCTTATTGTGCATCATTCATTGGTGCATGATTTTCCAAATAGAAACAATTATAATCTTTGTAATCTGTTTTCAAAATATAATAACTTGCTCTGCCTCTGAAATGACTTTCATTTTTGTCCTCTTACTTTTTAACACCTACTTTTTGTGATCCAAATCAATTCTCAGTGTACTGTCCAACAGTGTTTTTTTTTTGTCAAATCATATTTATTACTCAGAAATATGTCAGATTATGAAAGTAGAATGGGTTGCAAATGATTTTTTTTATATATAAGACACAATATTTTACATTTTATAAATATATGCTATATAATTTGTATGTTGAATTTACCATGCACAACTATTTACAATATATATATATATGGCATGGACTCTACAACTAACTAAGTTTTGGCACTAAGTTGTTAGCAGAAGATCCTTCAAATCCTGTAGGTTGCGAGGTGGAGAAGCCGTGAATCGAACATGTCCAGCACATCCGACAGATGCTCAATTGGATTGAGAGTTTAGAGGCCAGATCAACACCTTGAACTCTTCATCATGTTCCTCAATCCATTCCTGAATAGTGTGGCAGGGTGCATTATAGATAGCCACTTCCACCAGGAAACACCATTGTCTTGAAGGGGTGTACCTGGTCTGCAACAATGTTTAGGTGGAACGTGTCAAGTTTACTTCCACTTGAATGGCGGGACCCAGGGTTTCCCAGCAGAACATTGCTTCAGAGCTTCACACTCCCTCCACGGGCTTGTCGTTGTTCCCATGTTGAGGTAAATGGTGCACATGTACACGGCCGTCAACCTGATGTAAAAGACAACCGGACTCATCGGACCAGATGACCTTCTTTAACTGCTCCAAGGACCAGTTCCGACGCTTGCGTGCCCATTGTAGGCGATTTCAATGGTGAACATGGGTCATCAGGGGCAATCACAGCCCCATACACAGCAGAGATGCACTGTGTGTTGTGACACATGTGACACATTCCTCCCATAACCATCATTATGGATCCAAGATGGCGCCGCTGTGTTTGGCTGGCCGTCTTCCTTTGCTCTGTGTGTTATTGTGTTTGATAATTTTGTCACATTTTGCACACCACTGTTAGTATATGATCGCCAGACTCTTCTGAATATAAGGAATTATCTGGTCAAACCTACAAATCGCGGCTCTAGCGGACAATCTAAGATGCCGCCACCATTACTGTCATCCGTACCTCCGCACCTGTGACATGTGCCTGTATAAGCAAATATTGATTGATTGATTGATTGATTGATTGATTAAAAGTTTGTGTGACTTGTACCACAGTAGCCCTTCTGTTGGCTCAGAGCAGACAGTGTAGCCATCATTGCCCTCGTGCATCAACACCCTGTAATAATTACATGAATTACCTGTAGCAGATCTAACACACAAGCCTTGCCATTTCAGAGATACTCTGGTCCAGTCGCCTCGCCGCAAAACGTAGCTCAGATTTTGCCATTTCCATGCATTCATCATGTTAATTACGAGAACTGATTTTTGCCTTCCATCTAGTAATCTACTATCTCTCTATCTGTTATATGTACAATGTGTATGTTATAAATATAATTATTTATTATTATATATATGTACAATTGCAAATCTAGAAACGTATTACCATATGAATGGAATTTTGAAATGGAACATGAAACACTCACCTATCACATATTTATTGTAAATGTTGTAAAGTGTTCTAACATATTTTATCATAGCAACAAAAAAAATTAGCTTCTTTTGAATCAATTTAGTCAGAATCTCACTATATCAGACTGTAATCAAGCAACAAATTTCATATTAGAAATGATGCTGAATTCCATTTGTGCAAAGAGAGCAAAATGGATTAGCATGTGCTAATGAGCGTGTATGAGCCAAACAGAGAGAATTCAGGCCAAATCATTTGTGCTTGGCATTGGACACGGACGGCAAGCTAAAACTCAGAGGCATCATTTTAAAACAGGAACAAACAGGCAGTTAGGCCATCAGAACTATAGCGAGCCGAAGAGACAAACACAGAGAACCCTATAAAATAATAAGTGCTACATCAGTAAAGTACATGCCGCAAAATAATATCAGTATCTTCTCTTCAAGGTTGTAGTGCTACTTTTAAAGGAGTCCAAAAAATCACTCACTCGCTCAGACTGTAAAATGAGCTTGTCTATAGGACGACTTCTGAAGGATCAGATGAGAGACAGTCCTTCAGGGTTTGAATGAAGAGCGCAAGAGAGAGAGCAATCTGCCCCACCGCTAGTATCAAATGACCTTCACTGCGCAAACATATCCATCTGTTGTGTCTGCAAAGACGATGACAGACAGCCAAACAGTGCCTTATAATTAAGTAAAAATGAAGCCGACATCAAACACTTAACGATCCGTCTCCATTAATGCCTGTGCCGGCATAGCAAAAGCTCCTGAAGGACAGACAACCAACCCTACATCTTTGAGCATTAATAATGCATTGACTGTTTAAAAAATTAAAAATAAGACAAGGTGCAGGGTAATGTTTATAAGGATATATTTGTCATATCATCAGAAATGATGAATGCAGTAATTATTTGGCATTTCAGCTGACAGTCATAAGAGACTCTTTTTCAATAAAAGAGTTTGACAGATGATTTCTGTAAACAGAAATTCAACACATTTACAAGCTGTCTGTCAAAGTTTAATACAAAGTCTTGGCAAGCTCGAAAAGTCCTTTTTTAATTTCACTAATTAGCAAATATATTTCTACAGCGTGCATTGGCTGATTGAAGTATTCATATGCTTTTACACAAAGATAAAAACACTAAAAGTGGACAAAAGAACAAGAACAATCGGCAGTAATTGCCAGGAAAATGAAAGCTATTCTCATCTAAATGCTGTCATGAAAGCTTTGGCTGTCATCAGGCGAACGTGATGGACGCCCCAGTCAGTGTTGGCACAGCATTTTATGAAACATGACGTATGACCTTTAAACGGGAGCGTGTATTAATCAGAGGCTGAATGAATGCATGCAAACTCATTAACAACATTTGGCCTTAGCTACATATCTGATCCCTGAGCAATTTTTTCACATATCCATAGGGGCGATCTGAAAATATTACAAGAATAAATTTGTATAATTAATAAAAATGTAGAACTGTAGAATTTAAAGTAGATTAAAGCACAGCGTTTGAGCATGCAAAACTCTCAGCGTGCTTGCTATATTGTGTTTTGCTGTTGCTAGGGTGTTCTGGATGTTTTTATTAAGTGGCTGCTAGTGTTCTGAGTGTTTGCTTAAAAGGTTAAAAGAGACCACCCAAGTCTCTATGTTATTCCGGTCAATTTAAGTCTATGGAAGTGGTTCTCAGCCAAGGGGATTTCAATATGACTTAAAGGGATCGTTCACCCAAAAATGAAAATTCTGTCATTAATTACTCACCCTCATTACGTTTCAAACCTTTAAGACTTTCGTTCATCTTCAGAACACAAATAAAGATCTTTTTTACTAAATCTGAGAGCTTTCTGTCCCTCCATTGGCAGCTACGCAACTACCAAAAGTTCGTAAAGAGATTTTAAAACTAATCCATGAATTGATTAGTTTAGTCAAATTAGTTAATTTGAGATTACTTGCAAGAACCAATGAGGTTTGTTCTCGTGTTACGCAGCACGTCAAGCAGTTTTGGTTTACCTTCTGTTTATGTTCGCTGATCGATGTTTATGTGAAAAAAGCATAAATTCAATCTGTTCATCATATAAAGCGTTCGGGTATCTTCAGAACATTTTTGGATTCGTTTTACAATCTCTTTAGGACCTTTTTGAAGCATCAAAGTGGTAGTTGCGTAGCTTTTGAATTTATTATTTACTAAATTTAAATCATTAAAAAAAGTCCCTGTGATCATGAACAACTAGAAACGTCATGTAATTTCATTGGTAATGAAAAGTGTAAATCCTGAAAACCATTATTGAAACTTCTGTAATTATGGATTTTAATTACTTTATTTTATTATTTTTATAGCGGCTGTAGACAACTAAAAACAAAAAAACTTGCAGCCGCGAGGGGCTAAACACTGAGAGATTGAAACTGTGACGCGCAATAACTCAGCTCCACTCGACGATCTCATTTCAATCCTTTATTTCACTTAAACTCCTAAAAGTACAACTGGCACTGCAGTTACCAAGTCATCATAAGGGTTCCGTGTAAGTGCGGAAGTGCGCGAGTGCAGGTGCTGTTGCGGGTGCGGTCAACAAAAAGTGTTCGCTCCCAGGCTCACCCCCTCTCTCTGTCAAAGCCATAACCCAGGTGAACCAGTGAAGCAAACATATAGACCACTATCATCACTTCCGCCCAAACTCCGGTGGACACGCCCACCACCTACAATACAAGTGCGGTGAATATTATGAATGAAACCAGATAGTACACGTGGGAGACTTACGCTGGCTCCTACATTCCGGCCCCTAATTATTTTAACACAATAATTATACAACTGCACATTATGTAGGAAATCAATACATTTTTTTAGGATAAGGCAGTCCATTTAAAAGTGTCCTTTCTTCAGTTATGTAAAAGAAAGAAGGCCCGTATGACAGTCAAGTTTAAAGTCAAAGTCTATGAAGTTCAAAGGTCAGTTGGATATCCTTATGGCTCCTCTGCTTCCTGTAAAAGGCAAATCTTGGTAATAGGCCTGTCCAAATAGCTGGTCTTCGTCCTAATTCGCACTTGACGAACAAGTCCTCTTCTGTCAGAGATAGTTTGCACAATCCTTCCTGTAAGCCATGAGTTGCGAGGTGCTGAGTCGTCGACTATGAGTACAATATCTCCAGTAAGGAAATTGCGCTTGACACCAGACCACTTCTGACGCTCCTGAAGAAGAGGCAAGTATTCCTTAATCCAACGTTTCCAAAACAAGTCAGAGATGTACTGAACTTGTTTCCATCTGCGACGAGCGTAGATGTCCTCCCTTTTGAACTGACCCGGTGGCAAAGATGGCATGATCTTGAGTAGCAACAGATGGTTAGGGGTTAGTGGTTCCAAGTCGTTGGGATCAGTGGATGCCTTGGTAATTGGACGGCTGTTAATAATAGCCTCTGCTTCACAGAGAACTGTGTGAAGACTTTCCTCATCAAGGGTCTGCAACTTCAGGGTAGAATTCAGGACCTTCCTCACAGACCTTATCAACCTTTCCCACACCCCTCCATGATGTGATCCTGTGGGGGGATTGAAAACCCACTTAATTCCTTTCTGAAGGAGAGTGTTGTTGATCAAAGCAAGATTCCAACCTTCCATTGCCTCTCTCAATTCTCTCTCTGCACCAACAAAGTTGGTTCCATTGTCTGAGCGCAGCTCTAATACTTGTCCACGTCTTGCTATAAAGCGTCGAAGAGCATTAATAAAGGAATCTGTGTCCAAGGACGATGCAACTTCGATGTGGATCGCTCTTATAGAAAGGCATGTGAAGAGAACCCCATACCTCTTCAATGTACTCCTTCCTCGCTTAACTTCAAAAGGTCCGAAGTAGTCAACTCCAACCCGAGTGAATGGAGGTTCATCTGGAGAAACTCTATCGCGGGGTAAATCTGCCATCTGCTGCTGCCCTGGAGCTGCATGCAGTCGTCGACAGACAATACATTTAGACAGGGTTTTTCTTATAGCCACACTAGCCCCAAGGATCCAATATCTTTGGCGCAGGCTAACTAGCATGTGATTACGACCACTGTGTCCCACCTCTTGATGTATGTGCTGAAGAATTATGTCAGAAATGTGTAAATCTTTTGTCAATATAACAGGATGCTTCGTTTCTTCCGGCATTGCTGCTCTGCTAAGTCGTCCTCCAACTCTCAGAACACCATCTTCAAGTATTGGATTGAGCTTGTAAATGTGACTAGTTCCTTTCACACTTTCTCCCTTTTGCAAGCTGTTGAACTCTCCTGGAAACCTCCTCCTCTGACAAAAATTAATAATCTCCATCTCAGCTCTTCTGAGTTCATCAACTGAAAGAAGACCACTACCAGTCAGAGCCTTGATACTCTGCATCTCCTTTTCTATTTCTTTTCCTTGTTGGTCCTTATCCAAGCCGGAATGAGCAAGAGTCAGGCTCAGTTGCTTCCTCTTCTGACTGAGGTACATTAATAGACTCTTCAGCTTAAGGAACCAACCAACCGTCTTCTTCAGACGGATCCAAGAGGAGAAGTAATTAATCAAGCGAGTGACTGCATCGATACTCTCTTCAGCCTGCACAGCATTCACAATCAAACTCATTTTAACCTCAGGGTCATCTGGCAGGATTCTCATAGAGCCATCTGGGTTTTCAGGCCACCCTTCTTCGGGCCCAACAAGGAACTTAGGTCCTGACACCCATGTGTTTATCTTTCAGGAGTGATGTCACCTTTACTCCCCTGGAGGCTAAATCAGCAGGATTGCTTGTGGTGTTAACATATCTCCACTGCGATGGATTTGATACACTCAGTATCTTTGAAACCCGGTTGGCTACAAAGGTACGAAACCTTGTGGTCTCATTGCTGATGTACTTCAGTACGGAAGTACTATCAGTCCAAAAAATTGAGTCCTGAAGTTGCATCTGCAGCTCCTTCCTCCACAACTCATCCATTCGACCTGCAACCATGGCAGCAGTCAACTCCATACGAGGTATGGTGATTGGTTTTAATGGAGCCACTCTAGCTTTACCCATTATGAAAGCACAATTAACTTGTCTGTCTATGTTGTTTAATAACAGGTAAGTCACTGTTCCATAGCCGCTCTCACATGCATCTGCAAAGTGATGTAACTGAGCAGAAATCACCTCTCCAAAATCCATTGGTTTTAGGCATCTGTCGACTTCAAACTTGTCAAGCTGCCAGAGCTCTTTCAGCCAACTTCTCCACTCCTGTGCAGACAAGTCTGGTATGACGTCATCCCAACCAAGGTCCTTTCTGCACAAATCTTGAAGGATCTTTTTGGCAGATAAGACCACAGGCGCCAAGATTCCTAAGGGGTCATAGATTGAACTGACCGTGGAGAGGGGTTACTCTTCTGGTTAGGGGTCGATCTTTGATGAGGACTTTGAACTTAAAAGTGTCGGACTGAACACACCACTGTACGCCCAATGCTCTTTCTACAGGAAGTGTGTCATTGTCCAAATCCAAATCCTTAACCTCTTTTGCTCTCTCTATTGCAGGTATAGCTGCCAGCACGGCACGTCTGTTGCTGATCCACTTCATGAGTTGAAAGCCCCCTTTCGAACAAAGGGCACGAAGATCTTGGTAGAGTGCTATCGCCTCCTCCTCAGAAGCCACTGATGTAAGGCAATCATCCACATAGAAATTATGCAGGACTGTTTCTATTACTTTGGAGCTGAATTGCTCTCGATTATCTTCCGCACACTTTCTGAGAGCAAAGCTTGCACAGCTTGGCGAAGATGTGGCTCCGAACAGATGCGCAACCATTCTGTGCTCCACTAGGCTCTGCTTATGGTCTCCATCCGGCCACCAGAGAAACCTCAACAGATCCGAATCCTCAGCAGGTACTCTGACTTGGTGAAACATAGCCTCGATGTCTGCCATGAGGACAACAGGCTCCTTTCTGAATCTAGTCATGACTCCAATTAGCATGCTGGTAAGATCTGGTCCCTGTAGGAGCTGAGCATTCAAAGATGTTCCCTGGAATGTAGCTCTGCAGTCAAAAACGACCCTGATCTTTCCTTTCTTCGGGTGATATACACCATGGTGTGGTATATACCATACCCTGCCGTCGCTCCGATCCAAACTCTCAGTTGGTACCGTCTCTGCATATCCCTTGGAGATGATGTCGTTCATAAATGCTGTGTAATCAGCATGAAATGGAGCATCCTTTTCAAACCTCCTTGTGAGGCTCATAGCACGCTGTTCGGCAACTCTTCTGTTGTTTGGCATATTTACATCCTTTTTCCTTAAAGGTAACCCAACACTATAATGGCCATCTACCAACTTAGCAGATTCTGTAACATACTCCATGAACTGACAGTCCTCTCTTGATAACCCCATCTGCTCATCCTGAATACATTCAGGAAAATCTGCCTTTAGCTGCTGCTTCCACAGATCATTGAGGTTGGCAATAGAGATCCTATTGACAGTGACATCCGGCTGTCCACAGGTAGTTTCTCTACTTTCATAGCCCCTAAGTGGTCCATTTACAGTCCAGCCCAGCATTGTTTTGACTGCATATGGACCCCCCTCCATGCTTCGAACGACTTGCCATGGCTCCAGTGCTCTGGGAACGTTGGTTCCAATCAGTAGGTCTATATCTGAATCAATCTCTCTTATATGGACGTGTTTCAGATATGGCCATCGCTGGAGGTCTTTCTGGTGAGGAATGTTGCCTCGATGAACTGGCATGTTTTTCTGCGTGTAAATATCAGGCAGTTCACAAAAGCAATCACTATCTAATTCAGCCACTTCCAAATCTGAAACAATATGGCTTCCAACGACCTTCTCCTGACCCATAGTCCGCAAGAGAATACCAGTTCTTCTTCCCCTGACATTCAGCTTATTCATCAGCCGCTCTGTACAGAATGACGCTGAACTCCCAGGATCCAAGAAGGCATATGTAATTAACACCTTATGCCCTTTCCTAGGTTTAACTTGAACTGGAACTATGGAGAGTGTACAGTCTTGGTCACCGGCCCCAGTGAGACCACTGGATTGAACAGAGATCAGAGCACTGCCCACTGCAGTCTCAGATTCTCTTTTAGTTTGCACTAAATTCTTTTCTTTCTCTTTTGGATAAATGTGGAGTACAGTAGGGTGCCTCAGACTGCATACCTTGCATGAGAGACGCTTCCTACAGTCTTGGCTCATGTGCCCAATGCACAAACAGCCAAAACACACCCCCTCTGTCTTTAAGAAAGTAATCTTCTCATTATGCATCCTCTTTTCCAACTGGCGGCACAGATCCAATGTGTGCTCACCTCCACAAAACATACAAGCCTTCATATCAGCTGAACTTCCCTCTTTTAATTTTAATACAGGTTCAACTTTCCTTTCCACTGTTGCAATGGTGGTAGCAAAGCTACTCCCCTTGGCTCTAGAGCGAGGCTCAAACCTAGATTTCCTTACGTCCCTGTTTACTGTTGCTGATGGTGTATCCTGTATATCCCCGAATAGTGGATCACTTGCGATCTTTACTTGTCTTTCAATGAAGCCAACAATATCGGTAAATGTGGCTCTCCGGCCACTCCTTTCCTGCAACTCACAAGCCACAGTTCTCCATCTGTCCCTATGTTTATAGGGCAACTTTTTTACGATGGTCAGCATATTGGTAGGCATGTTCAACTCTTCCATATATCTAAGATCTTCCATGGCGTTACAACATCCTCGTAGAAAAAGACTGTATGCCTGTAGAGATTTCACATCTTCAGGTCTTATTGGTGTCCATGAAAGAGCCTTTTCCATGTAAGCTGAAGCAATTTTCTGTGCATTACCAAACTGCTCTTGTAGCAAAGCCTTAGCCTTGGCATATCCTCTGTCTTGTGCCATATGCTGACAGCTTCTGACAAGCTCCCTTGGCTGCCCCCTGGTGTACTGTTCTAAGTACAAGCAGTCTTTCGGATTGTCAGCCTTCTCTTCTATGCTATGTTCGAAAGCCCTCATGAAGGTATGATATTGCAACGGATCGCCGTCAAAAACCTGAATGTCTCTTTTAGGCAGAAATGAGAGAGATTGCTGCTGAACCAATAAAGCAGTTATTTCATTTTGTTTTTCCAAAACCGTAATTATTTGATTTTGATCACTGCTGCTTGTCACCAGTGTTGCCGATTGATGACTGCTGTGCTGAAACAGTGGACGTGACTGTGCTGTATCTTGAGGTCCCGTGGCTTCAGGTCGTCCTGATGATGTAGGTTGAGATCGTGCTGGTTGAATAACATTTTTTACTTGAGGTTTTGTACCCAAGAAATGTGGATTGGGCTGTCCCTGTATTGGGATATTCCTATCAGGCACAAATGTTTTTGCATCGGCACTAAGTGTTTTGGTTTTCCTTTGTCGTCCCCTTTCCAAATAAGAATTCATGCCATTGGACTTCACAGATGGATGACTTGAAACACGAGACCCTCCTGAGCCTCTCAACACATTCACTTTAGCCGCTGATGCGGCTATTTCCACTTCAAGTTCAAACTCTTCACGTTTTTTCCTTAGCTGTTCCTCTTGTTCTTCTAATGCATGTTTGTCTTTTAGTAGTTTTTGTCTTGCAATGAGAGCAGCCATATCTGCCTCAGCTTTAATGCGTGCTGATGATGTTGTTGACACACTGGACCTTGATCCAGCCGAGCTCTGCCTACTATTAGAACATTTACTTCCAGTGTTTGACACACTATCACTTGGTTTGACTTCATCTTGTGTGACAGAAGCTTGAACATTCTGCCCAGAGTGATTTGAAACATTAGACTCATTATCATGAGGTTCATCCAACCTGTGCATTAATTCCTTTTGTGATACAAATATGGGAGCATCACTTGTGGCAACATGAGCAATAGTACTGCTTGTTGGTCTCCCTATTTCAGAAAGCCATCCCTTTGCATCCTCCATAAATCCATTGTGGCATTTTAGTACATTCACAAACCATACATTTTGCTTTTCCTGCTCCTCTTCAGGAAGTATGGGAATCACAGACTCATGTAATGCAGTAGTTTCATCCACCATTTGACTCATTTTCTCAAGATGAGATCGCACTTGTGGGGCATTGTCATCATTTTGCATGAGATCCTTTATTGTCTGTATTAGACCTTTAATTTTATGAACATTTTTTCTACGTTCCTTTTGCAGTGTTTCAATTTTATTCACCAAGGCCTTGGAAGTGAGCTTGATTTCTCTCCTTTGTTCATCCATCTCTGAACCATTGACATTTAAATTCGATTTTGATCCACTTGTTGCCATTTCCCTATGCACCACAGATCATCCAAAAATCCAAGCCGTTCAATCAATCCACCGCTGCATCATAAACCACATCCAAAGACCAACAATAAACAACACCGGCAAGCAACAATAGACTATGTGCACGTTAGCATATGCTACTTCCGGCTGCGAAACCGATATGGGGTGTCTAGTTTCCGGTAGCCTGATGGACAACGTAGATTATGTATATTTCTCCAGATGTCTTGGACATTAACCGAAGATTTCAGTCGATATTATAATATAATATTAGAGTCGATGATGTTCATCGACTGGTTAGTGATTTTTCTCCAGCTCCCCAGAGCAAGAGAGAGAAAGGGGTTTAAATATTACATCTCTCAGTATGTCATACAGGGAGTACACATGTAATACAGGGAGTAAAGGTATCCGACGTTGGGAAAGGGAACTAAAAAAAGTCCTCGCTCTAGACTAGGTACTGAAAGAGTTATAGGAACTTAGTCCGGTCGGAACACGCGAAAAAAATGGTTATAGGAAGGTTCTAGGCACTGCAAAAGTCCCTCCGGACGGAAAGCGGCTATAGACACCGTGAGTAGTGACTTTTCCCTTGTCAGTGGTTTAAAATATGTAGTTGGATTGTTTCATGTAACTTAGTTCTTCTCCCTCGCTGTGTTATGGCTTTGCTATGTGGGGATAAATGTGCTGGTTACGTTCGTGAGACAGCTGATTAGTACTCTTGTCATTGACCGGAAAACAGTAACGTTACAGGAATCACCAACCCGTCGATCGCGGTCGACAAGTCGATCTTGGAAGCATTTTAAGTCGATCACGAAGAGTTTTCAAAATCAGAGAAAAAAGCCTATTGTGTGTAGTAAATGGTGTTCTAATCCATGTTGCTGTTACAATCACGTCATTTTTGCGGCGCGCACCTTTGGGCTCATGCGGACCCGTCGAGTTAAACAAGGCTTTACGCTTTAACCATTAAACCAGCTCAGCCACAGTAAGTTTTTTTTATGTTTTAGGTCCATTGCGAACGATTAAACTAAGTTAACGCCGGTCCACTGATGTAAACAAGACGGCAACCGGAAACGAAGTACCCAACGTCCGCCCTCAAGCCGGAAGTTAGCATTTTTCTCGTGCACAGAGCGAATACGTCCCCTATGGACAAGCGGCAGTAACCTATTCACACTGTGTTCAAACAAACAACTTACACAGCACAAATTGACAAGTTACTACATACCGCTTCTGTTGCTGCGTTGTTTGTGGCCGTGGCTTTATCCTCTGAGTGGTAATGAATGAACCGCCATCCAATACAGCAAAGCTCCAAACATTTCCGTGTTTCCTTTGATATCCAAATCGTTCCGTTGTGATCCGCGGAATCCGTGTAAACGCTTTTTTGTTGACTAAATATAGCGGCTGTAGACAACTAAAAACAAAAAAACTTGCAGCCGCGAGGGGCTAAACACTGAGAGATTGAAACTGTGACGCGCAATAACTCAGCTCCACTCGACGATCTCATTTCAATCCTTTATTTCACTTAAACACCTAAAAGTACAACTGGCACTGCAGTTACCAAGTCATCATAAGGGTTCCGTGTAAGTGCGGAAGTGCGCGAGTGCAGGTGCTGTTGCGGGTGCGGTCAACAAAAAGTGTTCGCTCCCAGGCTCACCCCCTCTCTCTGTCAAAGCCATAACCCAGGTGAACCAGTGAAGCAAACATATAGACCACTATCATCACTTCCGCCCAAACTCCGGTGGACACGCCCACCACCTACAATACAAGTGCGGTGAATATTATGAATGAAACCAGATAGTACACGTGGGAGACTTACGCTGGCTCCTACAATTTTATTAGATATTGCCGCTCCTAAAAATTTTTAGCAGACATGTTATGGGGGCCTTTGAATATCGTCTTCTCCAATCGGGGACCTCGGAGTAAAAAAGGTGGAGAACTCTCCATCTATGGGATTTTTTTCCTTTGGGTGTAAATCATAAGTCAAAAAATGTAAAGCAGAAAAACTCAAAAAACTGCACCATATGAGGTAACATTCAATTTGACATTCAGACGTTTAAGTCAGTGGGGTTTAAACATTATATTGGACACCATTGAATTTCATTATAATGAGGAAAAAAACTCAGAGACACTTATTTTATCACAAAACTATCTTCTTTTGTGTTTCACAGGTTTGGAATGACATGAAGGTGAACATGGTGAATTTTCATTTCTGGGTGAAGTATACTAAATATTATTTAATATTGTTTTAATACTAGTTCAATGTCATCGGTAATACTGCATGTATCTTGCTTTGTTATTTTTGAAATGGTCTTCCTGATGCTATGCATGAAATGTGTTTAGTGTTAATGGGGACCAAGCTGCTTCGCTCAACACTGATCCAGGATGATTGACAGCTGTGTTAGCACTGCCCACCCATCATTTACATTTTTTCCACTGCCATTATGCATGCCTGTCACTATGCATCAGGCTACAATCAATGCTGTGTGTGTGCGTGTTTGTTTGTGAGTGAGATTATTGCGTCCAAGTATGCGTGCCATGCATGCATTGGAGTATGTGTGGGTGTGTGTGAACACATAGACACTACTTTATCATTGCACAAAACAACAACAATACTTCATCATTCAGTTTGGATGACCCAAGCCTCGCTATGATGTCATCCACCTGCAGGTGGGAGGTAGTATTCACGTCATTTCCTGTTCTTGTCATTAATCCAGCATGGTGCACCGCGCCAAGCTTGCAAAGGCAGTAAACGCATTTGTGAGTGTGTGAGTCAGAGCATGTGAGTGTGTCTGAATTTTAGCGAGACCATTCCAGTCGGCAGATGGCCACCCGGAAGGGCTTCATCTCTGGCCTCATTGGCTGCTCACATCACAGGCATGCTGGAAAATAAACACACCTGAGCCAAGTTTCTCTCCCACAGACAGCAGCGAGAGCAATTGTTGTTCTGTAAACCACGTTATTGTGTCAGCATTAGTATCAATATGTGCGCTTTATAGAATAACAGCAAATAAACCCATAATCCTGTAAGATTTCTCGGGTCTGAGGTTCGTGCAAGTAATAAGCTCTAATCACAGATCAGTAGGATAAATAAAAAAAAACTAGAAATATCCAGGCATATGGTGTTTATTAGACTGGATCTGCTTGCTTATGATTCTCCTGCAGTTTACACCACCTTGTTTTGCCTTCCAGACTTATTGTTGTGTATGGAAAGCCTGGTGACACCTGGTCTGGTGTTTGCTTGCTATAGGGCAGAAATAATCAGCATGTCGTCTGGCTGAAACAACTCAGCAGAATCTTTGGTGTCAGACGGGTGACGAGACACATGCTGTGCCCTTTAATTGTTCCTATTCTTGGTCTGGGAACATAAAAGTGTATTCTCATATATGCATTTCTTTAAGGAGAAAGAGCATGCAATGCATTATGCATATCTGAAATGTATATAAATTCATTTTGTTCAATCACCATTCAAAATTTGAGGATTTTTAAAAGTTTTTGAAAGAAGTCTTTTATGCTCATAAAGGCTTCATTTATTTGATCAAAGATATAGTAAAAACATTAATAGTGTGTTATATTCTTGCAATTTAAAATAACTATTTCCTATTGTAATAAATTGTAAAATGTAATAATTATTCCTGTGATGCTAAGCTGAATTTCAGCATCATTACTCCAGTCTTCAGTGTCAACGTGATCCTCCAGAAATCATTCTGATATGATGATTTGCTGCTAAGGAAACAAAACCCTAAAAAAGTTCATCAAAATGTGAATCCTATATCAACTCTTTGGGCTTTCCATTGAATACATTTTTACAAATACCCTTGTTAATATATTATAGATTTTAAATACATTTAATTATGTAGTTGTAAATATGATTTTAATAGCACACATTTTTCCAAACATTTGAAGGTTAAAGTATTTTTCTATGCCATTTACCATGAAATTTATACAAATATGATCAGTGCAGTGTTATCAACAACAATCCTGATTATCCACCAATTGTGTGAGTTTGGGGCGGGACTATTTATTTGACTGACCAATGGCAGACTGGAAGGAGTGTTTACGGAAACATGTTTGAAATCGTTATTTTTGCAATTCTGTTTGGAGCCAATAGTGTCAGAAACACAAAACACACTTCAGCCTCAGAATACTCCTGTTGAAAGCCCTCTGGTGCGAGAGCAACTGAAGGTTGTTAAAAAAGTCCATGTAAGGTCTTCTGAAACCGACCTGAAAAGAAATTGCCACCCAGATTCAAAATGATCAGAAATTGCACAATTACCTCCTTAGCCCAGAAACATACTCTGTGCAAGTACATGAACGCAAATGCTTCTAGCTATGCAAGCTCAATTTCATGCACCATTGAGTTCTGAAATGTGTCAGAATGGAGTTTATAATGCAACACAAGTAGGCTACACGTTGTATTCACAGCATTGCCTCAAAGGATGCTATAGCGGGCATTAGCGTAAACTGTCTGTTTCTATGGTCAGTTTTCTCTTTCACGTCAACTTTAGTTGTGGCAGAGCAGATAGTCTTGTTGAGCAAGTTAAAGTTAGCTAAAAAGTCATTGTACTATATACAGCCTGCTATCTGGTTTAATGGAACAGGCATATTTTTTTTTTTTAATCCAATTTTTGTATCTATATTTGACGAAGCAGCTCTCTTCTCAGTCTGTCAGTAACGCTCTGTTTAGTTCCTGTCTTAATAAAGCCCCTAGCTCTGAAAAGTGCAATGTGCTCTGACTGGTCAACTGGACCCGTGTGTTGTGATTGGTCAACCACTTCAAGTGTTTTTTTGGGATATTACCTCTATTTTTACAGTCTATGTAAATGACTCACCAGCTCACGCAACTCAATCCGGCCTCGCCCCCTTTTTTTGCATATACTTGGGCGGAATCATTTAGAGGAATATTGTGATGTGTCCGTTCCCTTCTTACAGTGTCCTTAAAGAGCAAAAATGTATAAAGATATGGGATTATGAAATGCATTGGATTCAGAACAGTGAGTGAACACATCAAATTATTACATCATAACTAAGTGATCAGACATTAAAGGTGTCAGAATATAATGTTTTTGCAATGATTTGCACACACATATCCCAATAGTGCAACTGTCAGACAAGGGCTAGTTAATATAGAGTAAGGACAGGAGAGAGAGAATGATAGAGAGAGATTATGAGGCGTGGTAAAGAGAGTAGAGGTCACTGATGGCTTTATTACTGTATTGTAATAAGAAATCACCCGAATGGAAAGAGGACACCTGCCATGGTATCGTATAAAACCTTCATGCGCTCCCTAAACACATTAGAGGATAAGGTTTTGCCCATCTAGATCCAATACAATGTTGATGGAAATAACTTTTGAACTGATTATATTCTCTTTAATTTAAAGATAATAAAATTGGAGTTTTGTGGCTTGAGGTCATGTACTGTATGCTAGTGTACTGCTCAAAATTAACAAATTTGCATGACTTGAAAATTCACCCATCTATTTTTCAAATGCATGTTATAGAACATATTGTGAATGATTCATTCATGCATATGTTTTTTTTCCCTTCATTTTTTGATCACGTAATGTTCAACAAAATATCATAAGTTTTGATGAAATGACAAGCTGTGTCTGAAACTGCTCCCTATTTCCTATAGTTCACTGTGTCGAGCAGGAGGAGGTCGAGGGCCGTGAGAGAGCGGCATGATGCCGTTAGCGTGATTATTACTGATGAGCGACTCCTGCGCGACGCTCTCGTATCTCTCACAGAGGAGCGACAACAGTGGAGATCGAGAGAGGATCAGGCCTGGTCTTATGTTGTGTTTTGTTTTATTATATGTGACAGCAGTTGTCCGTTCAGTTTTGTATTTATTTATTTATTTATTAAAGTTTGTTGAATGTTCACCGGTTCCCGCCTCCTTCTTCCCATAACAACGAACTGTGTTACATACACTATCAAGTGTCGGCCATTTTTAGTGGTGTCCAAAGTGAACATCATTCCCTATGTTTGTTCACTCTTTTGCACTCACAGTGCACTCTGATTTCGAGTGAACATTCAATGCAAGACGGTGATAGTGCGCAAAGGAAATTAAAGATGGTGGGTGGCAACTTTTACAAATGTAGGTGTACAAACGTACAAATGTTTTTGCAAATTAAGTACATCTGTATGAAGATATTGTAAGGCGAAATGATACAGAGTTATTGATTTACACAGTGCAATATTGTCCTCGACAGAGTCCCTTCTGACGCATGATATTTCAGTCAGTGCCTGAATTTGCTGACTTATTTTCATTCCCTTCTTCCCATATAGGACTCAAACGTCATTATAGGGAGTGATTTCGGACGCAGCTTAAGACTTCTCTCTGGTGACATATGCAAGTTATCTCTAATAATTTATCCTGCTTTAACTACTAAAAGCTTGCATTTATCTGCCTCCATTTTTTGTGCGATGATCTCAAACTCCAATCAACAACCGAACCAAGTCCCGCCCTGTTTTTTTCCCCCTTTTTGATAAGCCATTCCTCTTGGATGTACATCAAAATACAGAAGAAAAGATCTGTCGCTACTTCTGTTTCATAAGCATATATACATTTATCTTGTTAAATTTGTTTACAGTTAACTTCAACATTTCTATTCTTTCTCTTGCAGAAAAATAATAATTCTGCACGTGTCAAGCCATTAGCTGTGTCTTTACATTTCAAAGTGAAAATAGAGGGAGTAACAGTGACCTCTACAGGTTAAAAGAAGTAAAACACATCTGCTATGTTTTAAAGTCGGCATGAAACGGAAGTTGCCATAATCTTTTCTTCTCTATTTGTGTCATATCTAGGGAAACGTCTTCTGGAATGAGAAAAATGTAGGGAGAAAAAGTTTGATTTCGTCCTTCAGAAATTGATCATAGGAAGTTATTGCTTACTAAATCAAGGCAGATCTGAATGCCATTTGCAGTCTTGGAGGATATTAGTTCGACCTTCCGGACACGTGTCAGGAAGACAACAGAATTGGGTAACGTTTTTGATTAAAGATTACGAATATGAATTAAAATAATTATAATAATGTGCATGTATAAATCATTTATAATAAGCACTGCAATATTCTATATGAAAAACTGAATTGTCAATTGTGATTTCATGGGGACTTTAATGACTTTCAAGTGAATGGATGGCTAACAGATGGCTGTTTGTAACATCTGAGTACATCAAGTGTGAGACCAAACAGGAGGCATGCTTTGGGTCAAAAGAGTTAGATAAAGGGTTAGTTCACCCAAAAATGAAAATTCTGTCAGTACTCTCCCTCATGTCGCTCCAACCCCGTAAGACCTTCGTTCATCTTCGGTACACAAATTAAGATATTTTTGATTAAATCTGAGAGCTGGATCACTCCTCCATAGGCTTCTAAGGGATTGAAACTTGACAGCCCCGAAAAGTTATTAAAGAAATCATTAATATAGTCCAAGCGACTACAGTGGCTGAATCTTAAGTTTATCGAGCTACGAGAATACTTTTTGAGCGCAAAAAAACAAACTAAAATAGCGACTCTATTCAAGTATTCTCTTTGGGCCTGGAGATTTCACGTAGTGTTATTGCGCAACGCTTCTGGTTGAACATCACACGCATCACACACATGACCAGCGTCGGCCAATAGTGAGCCTACGTGTGACGTATAACACAGAAGCGCTGCGCTATTACACTATGTCAACAGCTTAGGAGAATGACACGGAAGAGATGGTTGAATAAAGTCGTTATTTTAGTTTTTTTGCGCGCAAAAAAATATTCTCGTCGCTTGATAAACGTAAGATTGAGCCACTGTAGTCACTTGGATTATTTTAACGATGTCTTTAATGACTTTTGGCTGTCAGGTTTCAATCCTTTAGAAGCCTATGGAGGAGTGATCCAGCTCTCAGATTTAATCACAAATATCTTCATTTATGTTCCGAAGATGAACGAAGGTCTTACGGGGTTGGAACAACATGAGGGTGAGTAATTACTGACAGAATTTTAATTTTTGGGTGAACTATCCCTTAAGACAGATAACACACACCTGTCAATCAAAGGTTCAGATCCACATGTGCAGAGAACACCTGCCGCCACTGCCCTTCAGTTCACCTGTGACTGCAGCAACCGAAGCAGAACTGTGGCTCCGTTCCAAAACCCAGTCAGCTGCCTTGCTCTCTAATGCTTATACAGGCATAAGGCAACATCATAATTGAAATTGAACCTCATAAGTGACCGATTTTGAATGCTCTACAAATCCACAAGACAATCAACTTTTTTTCAATCAACGCAATTGCTTATTAGAGTACTGCGTTATTAGCAACATGCTAAGACCAAACTCAATTGAAATTAGTTTGGTTTTAACATGTTGTAAAATTATGCCATGTTTAATATAGACATGTTTAAAGTTGGCATGAAACTGAAAACACGGTAGTCTTTACTTATATGTTCAGTTCAAGTGAAACGACTTCTTGAACGAACAAAAAGTAGGAAGTTAAGCTTTTGATTAAAAATTATGATTTGCATGGATAAATCATTTATAATAAACACTACAATTTTCCATTAAAAAAGTAATGTTCATGCTGACATTTAGTTTTTTCACTGAACTTGTTGCACTGTATAATGGGATTGGCTTTTTCATAAAGGGATACATGCAATGCTACCCTAAAGTCACCATGAAATCAAAATTCCTATTTTTTGATGGAACATTGCAATATTTATTATAAATGATTAATCCTTGCACATAATTATTCTTTTTATAATTCATGTGTCCCGTAATCTTTAATCAAAATAACTCTCTCTCTCGCAGCGACATCTCTTCTCTTCTCTGATGATGTTTACTGGCGTGAGGGCGGAGCAACCTGTCACTCACATGAGATCCACCAATAGCAAACCACAACCATCCAATCAATTCTCCATGGACAAAATCAAGTCCCGTCCTACTTTTTTTCTTGTTCCAGAAGATGTTTCACTCGAATATACTTCACAAAGGGGAATAAAAGACTTGCAAATATTATCTTAATATCCTTAGAGCACAAGGTTTTGCTGTAATTGCTGTGGTTGTATTGGCTTAACTGAATACATGAAGTTAACTAACCACATAACATCATGTAATATATGCTGTATATGGACAGTAATTTGATACACTCATCTCTGGCCGATAACAAAATTCTTTCTAAATGGTAACATTAAAACAAGTATTTTCATGTAAAGCATTGAAATAAAATATATGAAGAGTTCAGATGCAAAAGCCTCTAAATGCCATCTGAAATTTTCTTCTAAAATGATCATTTTTATCAAGCTTGTATATTTAAATTCAGTAATTTCACTTAAATGACAATTAATGGGTAATTCTTCTTGCCATTTAAGTGAAAGTATTGAACTTAAATATACAAGCTCGATAAAAATGACCATTTTAGAAGAAAATTTCAGATGGCATTTAGAGGCTTTTGCATCTGAACTCTTCATATGTATAGTGAACAGCGCTTTACAAATAAACTTGAATTGCATTGAACTGAATTAACAGCCAGTGCAGGTGTACATCATAACTTGGGTGTATATGATTTTCAAATGAGTCATACCAGCATGAGGGAAGGAGGAGGAGGAGGGGATGAAGAAGTCTCCTCTACAGTCTGTTTCCTTATTCATTTTTATAAATTCAATTCCGATTAAAGGAGTCATGCTTTAAATTTTCACTTCATCTCCCTTTGTCAATCCATCAGAACAAAAGCACAATTCCACTTGGTGGAACAATTTGATTCACCTGCAAGATCCTTTTTTAAATATGTATGTAGGCCAGCAGTCTTTCTTTGGCAGGTCATTTGAAATTATCCACAGAATCCCTATCATCTCCTGCTCTTTCTCTGGCACGTGAAAAATCAACCCAATCGTGGCACCTTTTCAAGTAGAGCTCATTTTAGAGAAAAATACTTGTTTTTGAGATAACATAAAGGAATAAAAGAAATGGCATATGAATAAAGCAATTCAGACATTTGATACCAGCGTTGATGCTACTAATCAACTACTAGATTTTTATATTTTCTGAAGGTAAAGTAAGTGTATCCACATGCTAAACTCACACGCACAATGCTTGAGTGTTGCTAGGGCATTGCTTTGTGATTTCTAAGGTTGCTAGGTAATTATTTACCGTTCCCAAGTCAAAAGAGCCCATTTTATGTCTCAATGTTTGGGTTTCTTCTTCAGAAAACGTCACTAATATATTGCATTTGCTATAATTATTATCAACACTATTTTAATAATACCAAAATAAACACTTATTTAAATAATCATTTACAATAAAATCTTTATATTTCAGTAAATATCACCATAATCTCTTAATGGAACCAGATTACTGTAAAATAGATTTCACTAAAAGGATGTTTGACGCCATCTATTGGAAGGAGAAACACATTACGAAAATACACAGGGGGACAAAGCCTTAAACTTACAGTACAAACAAGATAGCCTGTTTATTTATGTTTTTACTTTTGTGTGCTCATATAAGAGTCCATTTGTGACAAGCTCAAGCTCCAACCTCATAATAACAGACAGCTAATTGTCTGTAATCTTCGCATTTATTGAAACCTTTTGTTGCCTCACATTGTCCTGAGCTACTGTGCTTTTGAAGCTGCATGTGTTTTGTGTGTATCCAATGGATTTGTGGTGGTATATCCAGCCTTGCAAAGCAGTTACATGACTAATATGATTCCCACAAACTGACAACTGTTTATGCTTGATTTAATAGCTGTTACCAATTGTACTGCATTATGTTTGAAGTCATCAAGATACACATATTCATAGATAAAATGATTTGTCTTGGATATTTCATACCCCTTGTATTTCCTAACAGCACTCCTTGTCCTTTGCCTCACATGCTGATCATGAGTCCCAGCGTCGTCCCACTGGACTCCAGCTGTTCTTCGGACTGTCCGTTTATTTCCAGGAACCGCGGTGTCACAGTTCATTACTGCAGAAAGATTTATTAAAAAGAGCTTGTTCGTTGATTCAGAATATTTTAAATGAATCCAAGTCAGGCGTCAGAGCTTCAAGGTCAGAGGAAAAGAACTCGAAAATGAGAACATGAGGTGGTGGTGAGAAATGGGCAGCGTTTCTTCTGAGTAATGAGGGAGGTTCTGGTTTGTTATTTTGATAGTCAAACATTAAGCAGCGAAGACAGAGAAAGACAGCTGAAACTGAAAGGGAAGAGGAAGTTGTTGGGAAAGAGATTTTTGAGATAGCAGCACATACAACACTGGAAGAAATAAATCTCAGTAAACATGCACCCCAATATGGAGGAGCTCAGTTCAGAGGATTCTGGTGTTCAAGATGTGGGACCTCAACTCAACGGGCTGGTGGTCCGGATCCTGGAGACGATGTCTGTGCTGCTGGTGCGGGTCAGACAGAAGGTTCTGGAAATAGCTGTTCTGATCTGTGTGGTTCTGCTGTTGTTCTGGGTGGCTTTATTCCTCTACGGCAGTTTCTATTACTCCTTTATGCCCACAGCCAATTTCATCACACCTGTCTACTTCTTCTACAGGTGATGTTTACAGCCCTTAAATCATTTTCCTAATCAGTTTTTCATCTTGTTTTTCAGATAATTATAAATGCAATACTTTTTTTTAGAACAAACCCTATTGAATTATGATACACACTCTTAAATGTGTGATGATCGATGATCGAGAGATTCCTCAAAAGTACCATATTTGATACTGTACATTTTAACAGGATTTTTGTTAAAGTAACACTATGTAGTTTTTCAACCTTCATAATATATTTCCAAGACCTGGTACATTGACTACATCGATAAGTTAAATGACACGTCTGCCATCGCCTGACGGGGTCTGTATCGCTTTTACTGGCACTATATAGGTTTCGGGTCGGAACCCGTGCACAAAAAGAACTACAAAATTCGACTGCTTTACGTCAAGCGCTACAATAGTCATTATTTCGATTTTCTTCGTTTCTGATGTCGCAATACATCCTCCTTTCATGAAATCATGTAACATACTCTACCTTGTCTGTGGACATCGTTCATTCTAAAGCCGGTGCTGGATAAACAGCGAGCGTGCGTGCGGCGGTAGGCTAAATTATTTACGACAGCGGCAATAGATAATTTCATTTCCAACCAGTAGGGTGACCAAAGAGGAAAAGTTACTTGGTGTTACTTTAAAGGATTAAGTAAACTATGTACAACTTGAAATATTTCTCACGGACCAAGGTATAAAAGTTATTCTTATGTTTACTTTATTAAAATTAAAGATTCTACAGCAAAAAAAAGACACATAAGTCGCGAACTGAAGGGGAACTTTTTTAGAATGACACTAAAAGGCCTTTTACTTTCTAAAAACGTATAAACTATCAATCAGATGACTCAAGGCATGTAGTAGATTGTGTACAACATTTTTCAGTAAAGTTTTGATATGTTGATCATTTAAAGGCCTTAGAAATTTGCCTACTTAGAAAGTAGGCTTTTCTAGGTTAACTTGATACTTAAATATTGGGACAAATGTCACAGATCAGCCTAGATTCATCAGAGGGTTGACTGTAGTAGTTTTTTATATATCATCTGTATTATCGTTTGTTCATGTCAAATGTGTTTCTGATCAGCAGAACTGATTGTCCATCTCCTCATCACCCCATGTGTTCTTTCCCTATGGCTAATGTCTCTTTACTGAAAAATGGAAGGCATCAGGTGATCATCCTTGATCTAATCCTTGTTTAAGTTTTTTATTTGAACTTTTTAATATCATTTCAAACTAATGACACAGGCCAATGCTATTCTTTATTATGTGAAACTGTGCAAAGTATGCAATAAGTATTTCAAACACCAGCATGCTGCATTGTCGTCACATGACCTCATTGCATGTTTATCTCAGTGGTGTTTAGTTATGTTAAAAATGTTAAGAAATACATATTTTATTTCAGCATCTTAATCTAATTTTGTGCAAAAATTACATATTTTATTTTAGCACCTTAATCTAATTTTGTGCAAAAATGACTTTTTTGGTGTTTTGATCAAATGATTAAGAAAATAATGTGTTCAAAATCATGGCAGACATCACTTTAGGTTTATTCATCGCTCTACAGTGGGCTCAGTTTCTACATATCGTACAGTCGTCGGAAGATTCCATGCAAACAGAATATTTGCATACTGTGCACAGTGGACATATTTCCAAAATAGTATAATATTTCATATATACCCATGCTGTTTTTTGCTTTTCTCTTTCCTGCCTACAGGTAATGACGTACGGTCAGCCCTATCAGATCGCACTAGAGCTGGAGATGCCAGAGTCTCCAGCCAATCAGGAGCTGGGAATGTTCCAAGTGAAAATCTCTCCTTATTCTAAAGCTAGTCAGGTTGTTGACATATCAACACGTTCTGTAAGTGCACAAACTAGGAGGCAGTGAAACACATGAAAATGTATTTTTATGATAAAAGTTGTCAAACAAGTAAATTGACTCCTCGACCATTGAATTATTGAAAATAATACACACCCGAGGTGTTAATGCGGCCACGACGCGAAGAGGGTGTGCATTATTTTCTAATAATTAAATGGCCCGTATACAATTATTCAGCTTATATGATTATCACACTTCAATACATTGTTCATATGTTATATTTCAAGACATTTGTCAGGTTTTGTCCTTAAAATGCTCTTGTTTGTTGGACTAATTTCTTTTGCATCTTATCCCATGCCTCCGTTGCTAATTCAAAATTTGAGAGAGAGAGAGAAAGAGAGGAGAGAGAGAGAGAGAGAGAGAGAGAGAGAGAGAGAGAGAGAGAGAGAGAGAGAGAGAGAGAGAGGAGAGAGAGAGAGAGAGAGATTAAACGTTCACCAAAAAATGTAATTCTGCTATAATTTACTCACCCTCAAGTTGTTCCAAACCTGTCTGAATTTCTTTCTTCTGCTAAACACAAAAGAAGATATTTTGAAGAATGTCAGTAACCAAACAGTTGATAGACAACATGGAAAAAAATACTATGGAAGTCAATGGAACCCATTAACAGTTTTGCAACAGCAAATGTTGCAAAATATAGGTTCTCCAAGATGAGCTTCATGAGCTTTCTGACCCCATTTAGAAGATCCTGTTTCACAATGCTCCAGCTGTGGTTTCATCTTTCTCTCTCTATCTCTCAGGCAATGCTCCATTATCGCTCCTCTCTTCTCCGGGCTCTGGGCACAGTGGTCTTCTCCCCCATGCTGTTAACAGGAGCATCTGAGCAGAAGCAGTCAATCATAGTGGAGCTGTACTCTGAATTCAAAGATAATTCTGTGAGTGATGATTCTGAAAACCCTAGCAACTGCAACTTACTAAAACAACTCAGAACACCCTAGTAACGCACTGGCAACCAGCCACAACATTGTGCCGCAGATTTTAGTATATACACAAGAACTTCACATTTTCTTAACAAAGTAAAAAATAAAATAAAAATTATATTAGGAGTGGAAATAAATCTACAGTGAACCAAACCCAGTACTCAGTACAGTTGTCTCTTTTCTCTGTTCAGTACAAACCCATTGTTGGAGCTTTGATTGAGATCCATTCCCGGGATGTTCAGATCTACAGAGCGCGTCTCTACATCTTCGCTCACTTTAAAGGCATCAGGTTTGTGTATTCCTGTATATTTACTTAGTTCCTTCAATAAAATCCTAACATTCTTCATCCAGGTGTGTCTCTCTGATCTTCACAGGTACCTGCTGTATCACTTCCCCCTGACATCCGCACTGATCGGAGTGATGAGTAACTTTACTTTCCTCAGTTTGATCACCGTTCTCAGTTTCCTGCAGTTTAATCTGCGTAGTCAGAGGTTACCTAGAAAGGTGAGCTGCTCTAAAATATTATCTATCTATCTATCTATCTATCTATCTATCTATCTATCTATCTATCTATCTATCTATCTATCTATCTATCTATCTATCTATCTATCTATCTATCTATCTATCTATCTATCTATCTATCTATATCTATCCATGCTCTCTTATCTATCAATTCATCCAAGCTATCCATTTATTCATGTTCTCTGTCATAGCGATCCATCCAACCTATCTAATCTATCCATCCAGGCAGGCTATCCATCCTCCCAATCTATTTATCTTAGGCTATCCGTCCATCCATTTTTCACACAGTATTTTCTTTGCTTCAGATTGATATGCAACAAGAGGAAATGAATGAACCAGATGACCTGGATGATCAGTTTGAACCACAGGATGAAAGAAATGCACCAGGTGAGGTGAAGCTCATGTAGCCTACTGTTCAAACCAATTGCAACTGCTGTAATAAAAAAGTAAAAACATTTTTTTTAGGTAAAATCCTAAAATGTAAAATTGGATTTAAAAAAAAAAATGTTATACTTGAAATAATATAGGCCTACATAAAATCATTTAAATGGGTAGTTAAGCCCCGTTCACACAGCAACACGATCCTATTCATTTCAATGGAGCTCTGGCGACTTCCGGCGACACGTTGGCGACAGAATGTGGGCATGTCAAAAGCGACGCAAGACTCCAAATAGAGGTCTCTGCAGACGGTTATAGCAAGGGGGTAATCCATCAGCCGGAAGTTGAAGCCTCGCGGGAGCCGCCATTGTAGCAGAACTTCAGCTGCTGTTAGCATTCCATTGACTCCCATTCATTTTGGCGTCACTTTGACAGCGAATGACTTTACATCTGAGGCGTCCAAAGACTCCATTTGTCCATTATTTATTTCTAAAGAAACACGACAATGTATAAAAGGCTCCATTACTTTGTATCTTACGTTATGGCCCCGCAGAAGCCGTTTTTGTAAAAATAGGCTAACAATTGCATCATAACCACGCGACTTTCTGTCGCACAATAGAGACATTACCGTATAGACAGGAGGAGAAGCTCGCATGCAATCTTTTACTGTCTATGAGGCAATCGGGGGGACATAGAGGCATAAAGTCAAGGGAGAAGCCCATAGATAGAGAGTCCATAAAGCAATGGGACAAAATATTTCAACAACGTTTTTGAGGAATTAGGTGATTCAGATTTGTCTTGCCACCGCTACTAGAAGATTTACAACTGTCAGACTGTCGTCACGCTCAGTTTGAGCCTGCGCAGTCGCTCAGCCGTCAGACAGCAAGTGCAATAATCGGGCTTCAGTCTTCTCCGTTGAAATCAATGGGGTCGCTGTGTCCATTTCTTTTACTGTCTATAGGTAAGGAGTTACCACATCAGGGGGCGAGGCCATAAACAAATGGGCGTTTTCAACCGCGTTACCTGATTTGCCCACGTCACAGTGTGGGTAGGTCTTAGGGGTGGGGTCGGAGGAAGGGCATCATTTTCATTGCAATGATTTATAAACACCCACCAGTGTGAAAACACCCACAAATTTAGAAACGCCCACTTTTGTTCCGCAGAGACCTCCTACTTCGAGACAGCCGACAAAAGTTCAGAAATTTCAACTTTATGCAAATAAAAGTGATTTTCGCGAGCGACAACCAATAGGAAAGAAGACAGATCTCACGTCACCGTCTCAATGCAGCCAAGACATGAGTTCTGAGGGCAAAAAAAAAAAGAGTTCGAGGGCGATTTCACAGTTTCTGATTTGACAGTAACCACATAGACATGTAATGGATGTGGGTGATATGAATACCGTATAACACAATAATGCATGGAAAAAAACTGTCGACAGTCTCAGTGAGTTTAATTCATACATTTATAGTTCGAGTGTTGTAAATTTTAGGATGCAATTTTAGCACTGCTACAGTTCATTTTACAGTTTCCCCTGCATTATGTTGACTATTTGGGACAAGGAAATTGATTATTTGTCAAATTCGAATATCGTTTTAGTGATTTATGACAGTATGAGTGAGTTTAATTTGTTGATTGATCGATCGTTATCTAGTAGGCTTAATCCACTTAAGTGGTAGGCCCAATATAAAAACACTCTCCCAGCATTTTAATTCTTTTGAGCCCAATTCCTAGTCAAATTAAAATTATATAGTTGTATATATCACTTGTGATGGTAGGCTATTTGATATGGCCAGACGTGGAGTCTACCAATAACATTAGAACGACAGCACTACGAACGCCCACAAGCGACTCTCAGTATAGAGACTAGCTAAATACAGCGACAAAGTCGCTGCGCTGGCTGTGTAAACGGGGCTTAATCTATAGATTAAAATAAGTATTGAGTGAAATGAAAATAAATTAAATCAATGCACATCCAAATCAATAAAGCATCTAAATATGAAAGGTTAGCAGATAAATGTGGTTCTTTCATGCTATTTCAAACGTTTCTTGACTGTGCTTTGATCTAATTCTGTGAACAGCCACTACAACAGACTTGTTGGATTCCCCCATTTGTATGGATAATGTTGACACCATGGAGTACAATTTGGTGGAGTTGGAAGAATCCATTCCAGACATGGGGGTGGAGGAGAGTGAAGATGCCAGAGAACTTGCTGAAGATGAACACATCTATGAGGCTGGGGATGGAGAAATGATTTTGAGGCACAGGCATTTATCACAGGGCATGATACAAACTTCTCAAGTATTAACAGACACTAAAGATAAAAATTACAATCGTGATGGTGTCTGTACAAGCTTCTAGAGAAGGAATGGATCTTCCAAATGAGGGTAAAGTTTATGAAAAGCAAAGGCCACCAAGTTGACTTCATATATTTGGTAACAATTTCCTTGTTTAAAATGTATAAACTTTATGCTAGCCTGAAATAATCGCTTGTATGCCTGTCACTATTTCAGAAGTAATCAAGACAAGCACAATTATTAACCACCATTTATTTTTTCTCAACTATTGACATAACCTATATCCAAACTAACCGTTCCAGAAGTATCCTTTGTTGTGGAAAATAATATAATATAATAACAACAACAACTACAGCACTGAAAACAGTGAGACTGTGTCAATAAATAGCCCAAGGGGGAAGAATGGCATTTGGTTGTGGCGTATATGTCTGGAAAATAACATTATTAATTTGCATTCATTTACATAAATTTCTCTTGGAAACACATAGACAACCAGAGAAATATCTATTGGTTGTGACAGCAGAAAGTGCTGAGGATATGACTTTACTGAAGGTTATTGTGGACATGTGACATTTATAATTATGACTTTTAATGTAAAAAAAAAAAACCTTACATTTTAATGTAAAAAAACCTTCAAATTTAATATAAAAAAATAAAAGGTTTAAATATTTGTACATCATGTGTATACTGTCTTTAATTTACACTGATTTTACATACAAAAATAACATACTGTATTATAGAGAATTTAATGAGAATTACAAAACAAATCAAAATGACAATTTGGAGCAAGATGTACAAAACAAGCAGGCTAATAGAATCTGTAGTTTATGGTAGATGATAGACATGGTGCCGACTACACCAAAGTGTTCAATTCTCAGGAAATGTGTATTCTGATAAAACAATAACGCATCTGCCAAATGGAAATGCATCCATGACGCGTTTGCAAGAGGCAGTCACTGCTCAACACTAAAAAGTGTGCGGTCAGCCCTCGGCACAACCTCCAAAAGAGCTCATGGCCAAAAATGTTGTGGAAAACCGTGATGTCACATTATGCAAATCACTGCTGGAAAACGTTGACAGCAAGACTTTGAACTGGCATTGAGTCTTTGATGCTGAACTGCTGGATGGTTCAACTTAACACACAGGAGTGATGAAAGATCAGCAAATGGGTACGTGGGAGTTGGTGCCTTTTTTCCCCCTACAAGTAATTGTTTTGAACTTTGTTCCACTTAGCATATGTGGGCTATGGCAGATAAAGCTTGGTCTAGTATATTGTAGACCAAGGCTTTATATATGTCCAGGAAATCTTTACATGATGTGCCTCTTTAAACAACAATAGTTTATTGATTAGATGAATATTGTAATTTGTTATCTGTCTATTCATCTGTCTTCTTTAGGTATGATTTATCAAATAAGGTTTTTGTTTATCCCCCCAGATTCTCTTTCTCTAGATCTCAAAATAACAAATCACGAGTTTCGTCTGTTTCTGATGAGAATTTCCATCTTAGCGGCTTCATGAAAGACTTGGATTCTACTCCAGAAAGAATGAGCACATTGTCAGAAGAGAAAAGCAATGGAAGGGATGGGGAGAGCATGAGAGATGCCGTAGAAGACCAGATGTTTGATTTCTCACCATCCTTGAACAATCAAAATCATCATAACAAGAACACAGTCTTCAGAGCCAGACCTAAACTTGCTGCTGCTCGCGCCGTCCTTTCTTCCAAGCTAGAAGAGCCCACTGAAACTCAGATAAATGCATATGAGGAAACAGAGGACACGAAACCAGAACCTCTGGAATATGTATTTGTGGATCCCCCACCGTTACCTGCTGGAGAAATGACCAAGGAAGAGGACGTGGAAGAGCAGAGAGTGAAAAAAAGGGTGATCGCTAGTGAAAATCTTGTTGAAGAGGGTTCAAAAGTGGCACTGAATGCAGCAACTAGGAAAAGCCTGTGGAGAGGCGAGTTGGTTCTTAAGGAAAGGGTGCGGGAAAGGCTGGGAGGAGGATTGGAGAGTATCGATGAGAGTAACGAGGGAGAATTCAACAACAAACGAGTGCACAAGAAGAAGAGTTGGGGCTTAAAACAGAGAAACGCACAAACGTTTGGGTCATCACGGGATAGAGATCCTTATATGCAGGGAAGCATGAAGAGAGATGGTGAGGAAGAATTAGTTCCCCACCCAGTTCTCTCTCGGGTTCTCCTTCACTCCTCTGCTTCATCCTCCTCTTCATTCAACAACTCCTCAGCAGAAAGTGATGAAGTCTTCAGCGAGAGCGAGGATACAGCCGCCAGGAGGCAGACCATGAAGAAGGTGAGTGGAATTCTGGGAAAGCTTAGAAAGCACAAAAAAGTTAATCTTGATTCTGCAGAATCTCTCAGGATCAGTTAAATTGGTGTCAGATTGAACTGTGGACCAACTAAAAAGTACTCTATTTTTTGGGTGCACTGAAATGTGTAAGACAATTTGCATGTACCATAACGCAGCGTATTTGAATAAGTTATTTGCATAGCACTGTAGACAGAAAGTAGCAAGTTACTGTCACATTTGCAATATTCCCAAAACAAATTCTGTAAATGTCATACTAAAACATGCAATATACTCCATAATGCATCAAGTAGTGAGTAACATCTTTGGGTTTGAACTGTTTCACCATTGGTAGGGTATAACAATAAACCCTTCAAGGTTAAAGAAGCGTGCCATTTTATGAACAATGTTAGAAAATGAAACACAGAAAATTGTTTTTTAAGGTACTGTCACTAAATGACCCCGTTTTTCCCAGTGTCGATCTTGGAGAACATTTTTGACCATGATGCAGTGGTCCAAACGTACACAAAGCTCATGGATCCAGCTAGCTGGTCACCAAGGTACGTAGTTCAGGCTTTTCTAAAGGCACAGCATTTTGGCCCCTTACTCACCATTTTCTATCAAAAAACATCATGTTAAAGGTGGGGTATGTGATTTGGAAACGACCGGCAGATTTTGAAAATATACAATTCACATGGTCCTTCTTTTCTCCAACGCTGGCCCTGACTCCACCCATTCGAAGAACATGGACGCGCAATCATGCACGAGCGAAAACTCAGATGCACGAGAGATTGTAATGACGATTTACTACTAATCATGGAATCGGCTTTACTGACGAGATGCGTATGCATCACAAGCTTTGAGTATGCCACGACGGGGGTCACGCGCGCTGGGGGGAGGGGGGTGTGGTACAACCGTTTGATTGACGAACTTACTGTCCAATGATTCTAGGTGGTCTTGGAAATAATTGGCTGGAGTTTTTCGAGTCCTGCCCGTTCCACAGATGATTAAATTGCTTAAAGCTACACTGTGTGATTTTTACCCCCATCTAGCGGTGAAAAGGTATATGACCATCCAGTGAATATTAGATTCTGTTCCTCTCAATTCCGATTTCGGTTTAACTCCTACGGTGGCCAATGTAGTCCAAGATTAACATGGCTTCCAGTTCGACCTTGTCCACATTCGACACGGTGCCATCGAGTGTTAAAACGCGAAAGGCGAAGCTTGAATTAACGAGTATGTCCCTCTTTGGCTGATGTACTTTCAAGATGGAGGGGCAACATGGCGACCGACATTACCCGTATGTATTTTCAATGGCATATTATACACTCACAAGAATACTTTATTACTTGAACAAAGTAAATATACATTAATGAGCACATATATTTTTGAAAGAACTAAGTGTTTTTAGCTAAGAATAAACTAAAAAAGTTACACAGTGTAGCTTTAATTTTCATTTCAGTGCTTCTAACTCAGTGGCTGTAAGTGGGTTAGGAATAGGAAATAGGAAAAATACAAAAAAGAGAATCACATACCCCACCTTTAAATTTAATATTGTTTGAAGAATACTTTTGAACTAAGCAGTATTTTGTAGACAAAATGTGTTTTGTGTGGTTTCTGCAGGTAATGTAAGGCTGAGTGAGGGTGGAGAGGTGCTGAAGAGGTTTTGCAAGGTGGAAGATGTCTGTCTGCAGGCCCTCATGTCTGATGCACTCTGTCAGTTTGTGCCTCATTATTTTGGGCACATCAGTCAGGACGGAGAGAGATACATCCGTCTAGAGGACCTGCTTAGTGGGCTCAAACATCCTGTTATCATGGACATCAAATGGGTGTCAGGTAGGAAGGGAACTAACATTCATTTGTCACAATGTATAGTTGAGTACCTCAAAGTGAGAGACAATACTTTAAAATAATGTTATTTTTGGGTATGTTTTATAAAATACTGATACATTTGCCTGCAAGACTGGAAATCAATATTGCACAAAAGTTCTGATTAGTGATGCACTGACATTTCAGCAACTAAAACTAGCAACTGGATCAGCAAAGAAATGTACAGTACTGTGCAAAAGTCTTAGTATTTTCACTTTAGTATTTTCACCTTAAAAAATGATTTTAAACCAGTTATTTACATATTTTGTTGTATGTCAGAAATATCAGTTTATATCTCCATGTGGAGCATAGCGGCTGTTGTCAGATTCATTGTGCATACAAAAATCTACAAATAAATGGCAAAATTAATGTTTGAAAATGTAAACTGATATTTCCTACTGACACACTACAGCAAACGACATACATAACTTTGTTTAAAACAGTAACGTGCCTAAGACTTTTGCACAGTACTGTATATCTTTTCAGCTATGGCTGAAATAGTTTTGGAGGGCCGAAACCATTGAGCGAAACTGTGACATTTAGTTAGGACTTCTCTGATGATTTGCTTTGACCATATCGTACACTTAACATGGACAAGCTACAACAGATAAGCATGTCAGAAGGTGGACACACTTCATTTGGACCAAAAAGGATGCCAAAGTAGCAATATGTAAAATCATTTAGGCTGAAATATCGAGAGGCGTCTTGTTAAAGAGCTGTACTATGACTGGTTTAATGTATTACCTAAAAACACGACACCCTGAACAGAATACCAACTTTAGTTACCCAATTACCCAAAAGTAACATTATATTCAGTTATGGTTTTCAGCGAAATACTATTTAAGTTTGCTACTCTACTCTTCATTGACCTTATAATCACACAATATTTGAACAATAATACAGTACCATCTAGAATCTATTGCATTACTTGCAGGACATACCAAGAAGATGAAATCTTTAAAGCCAGGACCAACGCCAGCGTACGCTCTGATATGTATCAAAAGATGGTGAAAGTGGATTCGGCAGCTCCCACTGCAGAAGAACACGCACAGAAAGGAGTAACAAAGCTGCGTTACCTACAATGGAGAGATGACAGCAGTTCCACCTCATCCCTGGGCTTCCGCATAGAAGGCATAGTGGTATGAAACATGAGGCTAAAATAGTTACAAGAGAGACACTGTATGGTCATTTATTTAGATATTTTACTGTTTTTCATGGTTTCTTTTTTCAGATTGGGAATGGTAAAGTGTTACGAGACTTTTACAAAACACGCACAGAAGCTCAAGTGACAGAAACCCTGCTATCCTTCACCAAGAGCCAGGTTCACATTCTAGTGAGTGGACATAAAAACTCACACACAAATATAAACAAGTCAACATTCACTTGCTTCATTTCTGAAATGACTTTCTTTTCTGGCTGACACCAAGCCCTCTTATTTAACCAAGAAATTAAACACGTATTGGTTCCTAATAGGTAAAAACTAATCCCACCTAACATTTTATGTTCACATATCTTGTTTCACTCTGAATACTTCAATTTCAAGAGTAAATTGGGTTGTGAATGGGGATTCATGTTGAATTTAAGCACTGTTTTAGTATGTTTTTGTCCCATATAACCTTTTCTATTATTCTACACCAAATATGCCTACTTGACAATATAATTGAAATATATATACTGTATATATATATATATATATATATATATATATATATATATATATATGAAATCTAATTGCAGTTCATCTCAAATATATCAAAATATTCTTAATTTGTCACTTTGTGTATCTCAGGAGGCCTACGAATCCAGATTACAGGCACTGAGCGAAGCACTAAAGGAGTCAACATTTTTCTACAAACACGAGGTTATTGCAAAATGTTAAACTTGTCTCGGTTTTCTTATACACTACATTATAGAGCTGTTCACTTTGAAGCTTTAAAAACCAGAAGAGAATTGGCATTTAAAGCCATGGAGTTTCTTGTTGGTTTTAAAATGGCAAAATTCGATTCATGAGTAAAATAAGACCTATCGAGATACTTTCTGCATTAAAATAAAAAATTAATGTTTAAAAAAATGGCCAAATATTTGGCAAAGGATGTGGGTTTCATGTGTTTGACGGATCACAGCTAATTTCACTCAGTTGGAACCAGAGTTTGGCCTACGAATTATCTTACAACTGAACAGCTCCATTTTTCATCTCAAAACACAATTTATGGGAATTTTGTTACCTCTCTGCCTCTGAATAAACATCTCAACTTCTCACAGATCATAGGCAGCTCTTTACTTTTCGTCCACGACTGCAGCGGCAAAGCAAACATATGGATGATAGATTTTGGAAAGACCATCCCAACCCCAGAGGATGTCCAGCTGAGGCATGATATTCCATGGGTGGAGGGAAACAGGGAGGACGGGTACCTTATCGGATTGACATCCCTCATCTCTCTGCTGAAGGAAGCCATCAAGCAAGCAGGGGAGCAAAGCCAAGAGGAACCACTTTGATAGTGACCCCACATAAACTCCAGTAAATGACACCAAAAAGACAAATGATTTTACCTTGGATCCAACAATATTAGACAACCAAACTGTTTTTAGGACATGTCAGGTCTATAAAGCTTTAAACAATTAAAGGGATCGTTCACCCAAAAATTAAAATTCTGACAACATTTACTCACCCTCAAGTTGTTCCAAACCTGTTTGAGTTTCTTTCATCTGCTGGATATTTTTGAAGAATGTCGGTAACAAGACAGTTGACAGTAGCCATTGACTTCCATAGTAAATACTATGCAATGGGGACCAGAAACTATTTGATTACCAACATTCTTCAAAATATCATCTTTTGTGTTCAACAGAAGAAAGAAACCCATACAGGGTTGGAACAACCTGAGGATGAGTAAATGATAACAGAATTTTCATTTTTTTCATCAACTGTCCCTTTAATAGTATTAATGAAGCACTTCTGTTGCTATGGTCGTTGCAAATGTTCTTGTGTAAAGCATGTTACTGTTTCTTTTTTAAATATTTGTCTATTAAATGTTTTATATACTATAGTTGGTTCTACTTGTGTATTGCTTCGGTTTGATTCACAGCTAATGGCTGTTTTATAAAACATCACTTTATTGCTCATATGTCACATATGAAAAATATGGGATGGGGGGGGGGATATATTTTTCAAAGCTTATGCGTTCCCCCATGAAAAGTTTTGTTCTCTCACAAAACCTTTGCATTCTTTCGCAAACTTTGCATTCTCTCGGAAAACTTTTGAGTTCGGACAAACACTTCCTATTAATTATAAAATATAATTTGTGAGAGAATGCAAAAGTTTTGAGAGAGAACACAGGGCTTTCAAAAGTGTGTTTCCTTGCCACATATGTACATGCATAATAGCTTAAAAATTGTAGCTTGTTGGGGAGAGATGAGTTATTAATTTTCCAAGCAATTAGGCTTACGATTTTCACAAGCAAAGAGGGACCAGAGCCATATCTAGAGACAATTACACAGAGACTTGCATAGAGACTCTTTTGACTTGGATAAGCAACCAAGAACACCTCAGCAACTGCATAGTAACACAAATTAGAAGTGCTAATGCCACAAAGATACTCAGAACACCTTAGCAACACCCTGGCAATAGCCCACAACTCACATTTTCTTTTTTTAAAAATCTAGTTTAAAAAAAAAAACAACCCTTTTTTAAAAATCCCAATGGGTAAAACTGATGGTTAGCCTAATTTATTACCTCAGCTGAGAATAAATGATGCATTTTAGATATTTTAAAACATATATTTTATATAGGCTAATGGTTAAAAGTTGAAGCTATATTTTATGCTTATAGATCCCTGCAAGACGATATATATGTTTGCTCTTGACTGTTAGATATGCACGCTGCCAGCACATGTTTTCGAAGCAAGATGAAGCTGCACATTTCCACAGAGTCCACGTGCATCAGACAGAGCAGTGCACGCGGTCGCGCGCAATTACACGAAATTGAGTCTGTTCACGATGACTCATTATCGGGAATTGTACCCCAATCTGTCTGTGATGATAACACGGGTTTGTTCCAGTTCCTCAGGTACCAAAATTATCATGATTTAAGTTTTTGTATGAACCTGGTTTGGTGTCTTGTACCGAATCGAAGTTGCACTCGGCATGATAATAAGGCAGTGATTGACAGATTGTCAGCTCCTCATTTTACATTTTTATCGCGTTTTCATATTGTTAACTCTCGTTGACGTTGGTTATTTGGTCCAGCACCTCCTATTAAGAGGCCTTACTGTTATTTTCAAATCCTGCACATTCATTGTGAATCTGGGTCAAATTAAACCCAATCTTTTGAACAGGATAGCCTACATGTGCTGGTTAGAATACATTTTAAAGTTAGATTACATGTAGGACCGCGTGTAACGTGTTTCTGGCCATGTAGTTTCATTTTACACCACTTAGCATCAAAAATCTGAATTACATTTTCTTTATAATAGCCTTCATATTGTTATTGTTAATGTTTAATTGTTAATTAACAAAAAAAAAATCTTCCATTAATATAACATGTATTTGTATGTATATTATATTTATATAATTGTATGGTATGATTATATTTAAATATTACAATCATATAAGTTTATTAATTATGTACTGTTAAATTGACGCTGAGAAATGTGAATGTCAGTGTATTTTGGGAATAGTAGTTTTCATTCACTTTTAAAATGAAATTATGTCTTTTAGATGCAATTAATCGTATTCTACTGTTCGCTGAGCTCTTTGCATATTGCCTGTTTTTTTTTTTTAAATAATAATTTTATACTCATTAAACACAGTTGTTTTGTAGTTTTATTATAGAAGCTGCTCATGCATACAGCAGTAAGTTAAGTTCATACAACAATCTGCCTCTGCTTCAATCTTTCCCTCCAATCTCTCTTAGATTCGAGTGGCTCTGCTGTGATGAGAGAGGTGTGGAACAGTGACAGCTCATTTACAGGTAAAACTGAACCTGCTGCTATTTAGAACTGAACTATGCATTTGTACCCATATATTTATTTTGAGTTTGTACCCATATAGTTATTTTGAATATTTAAAATATATTTACTTTAAAGGGATGGTTAGTTCACCCAAAAATAAAAATTCTGTCATTACTCACCCTCATGTCGTTCCAAAACCATAAGACTTTCATTCATCTTCGGAACACTAATAAAGACCTTTTTGATTAAATCTGAGAGCTTTCTGTCCCTCGATTGACAGCTACACTACCGATTTGACGCTTCAAAAAGTTCATAAAGAGATCGTAAAACTATAAAAATCCATCGTAAAATCCATACTGTATGAATTGAGCAGTTCAGTCCACATTTTCTGAAGAGACTCGATCACTTAATAGGATGAACAGATTGAATTTAGGCTTTATTTTATATTTATGTTGTTAAAATTCATCCACTCAGTCTTTTTCTCAGTCTCAGTCTTTAGATTGCTAAAGTAATCGCATCACTGCATCGATCTGTTAGAAGCCACGGTTCCCATAGGAATCTGAGACTTGTGCTTACGACAGCACATGCGCATTGGCTCGTCTAGCCTGAAAAGTAAGGGTTTGGTGAGACTCTGAATGTATCAAGTGGATACATATTTCTACAGAAATATGGCTAGAATAATATTCCATTCCTCCTGATAAACATCACGAGTTGTCTGGTGTGGCTTGAGTGCATCTTTTTCATGTCTTTTCAACTTTGTGTTTTGTGTGTTTCAGATCATGACGGCCGCTGGTTGGGGGTCCATCAAAATTGGGGGTCCGTCAAGGCTAGTTTACACAATAATCCAGTTCACTTGCAGCATCGTGGTGGAGCCCCAGGACCGCCTTGGACGGGACCCCGCAGCCGGTTTCAGAACGGATGTGTTGATGTGTCTGTGATGGGTAGTCAGTATGGGGTGTCCAAACAGAGATTGTAAGTGTTGTTGCAAATGATCCAGCTTCATAAATAAGGATTGGATGTATGTAATTTTGGCATGTAACTCTCTGCCCATGTTATGTTTTTCCTGCAGTATTCCATATGGACGTCCCAGTTGTAAAGGAGAGAGGCGAATAGACAGGATCGGAAATGCACACAGATTCGTAGCAGAGGATAAAGGGAGAGAAGAAAAAACATGGTTCAAAATGACAGTAAGAGTTCAGCAATAGTTCACCCAGACATCATAATTTTTCCTAAATAAACCCCATATAAGTCTGCTAATGATCTCTTTTTGTGTATCACAAAAAATAAAGTAGAATTGGATTGGAATGACATGATGGTGTGTAAATGATGAGAAAACTAGTCCTTTAGCATCAGTGTTTACTACATCACAATATAGTTAACATCATATTAACCAGTGGTAAATGAATTGGGTATTAAAGGGTACCTATTATGGAATTTTGAAAATTGCCCTTCATGTAGTGTTTAACATAGATCTAAGTGAACGAAAACATCCTGCAAAGTTTTAAATATGAAAGTTCACCGTATACAAAGTTATTGTCTCTCAAAAGTAAGAACGATGCTTTTTCTCTGTCTAGTTGACGTCAACTTGACAAGTTATTTGAATAAGATACGCCCACTCATTGCGAGCGCAGACACCAGTGAAAACATCATGTCGACAAGACGCTGTTCTGAAGTGTGAATCAAAAGCGAACTTTTTTTTCACTGCCCAGGAACGAGCATGTGAAGACTCAGTGGCTAGAGTTTATATTTACAACTCTACCACACAAGTATAGCCACCTTGAGCTGTGTTCGCGTCATTTTAATGACGATTCCTTTACAAACATAAATGCTTTCAAGTGTGGATTCGCGAGTCGGTTGATACTGAAGGAACGTTCAGTACCAAGTTTATTTGGATCGGCTTCATCCTCCGAATCACAACCTTTACTGTTAATAATTGTTGCTTTTATGGGTTTTGTAGCATGCTCAATAAGTATGTGTGTGTGTGTCTGTCAGTTAGTTACGCTCAGCGCAGCTTATGTCTCCAATGTCATATTTTTTTTTTTAAATATGTAAAATGTTTGTCGTTGTTATTGGAGTTGTCATAAAGAATAGAGCGTATTGTAGTACTGCAGTGCTTTATCAATATGTTTAAGCTTTGGGTTAACGCGAAAAATAACTGACTGGGTCGTCTGACTAATCACCACAGATTAGCGTAAAGGCGGGGTTTGAAAAATGAGTCGTCAAACGAATCATTAGGGAATCGGTGAGCAAATCAGGTAAAAATAAATGCATATTATAAGACAACAAAAGTGTTTTTTGTCATTGTATGCATGTAAAACTGTTGTTGGGGACTCCCAGAACAATATTAGGAACATTTTAAATGCCATAATAGGTGCCCTTTAAGCTCCACAGCAGACAGATATATCCGCAATAAGATATTAAACCTAACAAGCAAAAGCCATTCATTTATCTAGACTCCTAATGACTGTGTTGTTCATACTTTTGTTTCACAGATCCCAAATGGAAAAAAGTATGATAAAAGATGGCTGCTAACATCACTACAGAATCTCTGTCCAATTGCGTTTACTCCATTACACGTAAGTGATCGTAATGAAGTGAAGGTGTAACTGTATGTCCACTAGAGGTCAGTGAAGCTGTTTGTAATTCAGTTGTAAACTGTTTTGGTAAATGTTGAACATTTTAGTGTCATGTTGCTGTTTGAGCATGAAAAAGGTATGCAAAGTTACAAGTCTACTCCAAAGGGAGTTATTCTCTATATCTGTGCGCACTGTTTCTGAACTCCCCGAAATGCCTCCATTGTAGTCTTGAGTTTTCTTCCAGTGACGTACGTGTCACAATATCCCTCATTTAAATAATTCCAAACCAAAGCATATGCAAATAAAGGGCGCGAGGACTGGTTGAGATGCATTAGTAGTGAAGGGGCTCCATAGATGCAGGAACTAAACAGGGGTGCGTTTCCCAAAGCATCGTTAGCCAACTATGGTCGCAAGTTCCATCGTTACCAATAGAGTTCAATGGAAATTTCGACCATGGTTGGCTAACGATGCTTTCGGGAAACGCACCCCAGAGCGTTACTGACAGACTGGGAAGAGGGGAGCTGCAACAATCAAGCATGAATATCTATTCTTGTAGACCACAAAATCAAGACTTTGAAAAAGGGCATAATCAGTGTTGGGGAAAGTTACTTTTAAATGTAATGCATTACAATATTGTGTTACTTTAAAAAAGTAACTAATTCCGTTAATTAGTTACTTTTCATGGAAAGTAATGAATTGCAATCCTTTTGCATTACTTTTCTCACCGGGGCTGGGCTTACATTTGTTTTTTAATAACGACAAAAAATGTGCAAATGTAAAGGCCCTTTCACACCAAAAGTGAACTGAATAAGCCTCAGGCTGAAAGAAATGCAAATTCACTCCTGTACACTAAAGAGTGCAATAATAAAAAAAAAAAAAAAATAAAAAAAAAAAAAAACTTTTCAGCTGTTTAGCCTTTTCTGGATTGAAGAAGAATAGGATGCAAGAGAAGAAAGTTTAACACTTACTTCAGCATTAAATAATAAAAAATAAAACAATGGATCAGAAATGTGATGTTTATCTTGTTATGGTTGAAGTGGATCTCTGAAGGTCAGCAGCAAATACATTGATTAATAAAATGAGATAAATACATTAAGTATATTTATGTAATTTAAAATTTTACTATTGCAGGTTTGCGTAATATTCTGAGATTGCATTTCACTGTTTTTATTAATTATGTAATACTAAATCTGAGTGAGTTGAGTAAATGGCTGCTCACATTTATTCTAATACTACAATAACCATCATGTTTACACAGCAAACCCAATGCCTGTGAACTTACGCTTTCTCTCAACATGTGGACAGGAGAGCAGCCAGTCAATAAATGGAAAAACAAAGTAACTTTGCGTTACTTATTTGAAAAAGTAACTCAAGTTACTTGTAATGCGCTACCCTTAAGGCCGGAGACACACTGGCTGCGTGGCGTGAGCGTGGCGTTTCTGTTGCGTGGCGGCTGCGTCGTGTTTTCTGTGTCTTTGCACACCAGAAACGTGTCTGTGGTGGTGACTTCATAGGTGAATTCATGTAAAGCATAAATATAAAGACACTGTCTGCAGTATTGACAGCAAAATAGACTACAGAATATTTCGTTTTATATTGACAGGTGCAATATTTGAAAATTGATAATTATTTATTTCTTTATTTTGAAATTATATTTATATCTGAATTTGTCAAAACCTAGACTTTCAACCATCAAAATGTAATTTATTAATATGTATTCGTGTACAAAATAACATATAAACATCTTTTCCTATTCTATTTTGCCTGGAAACGCTTCCAACACGCTTGCGTGTCGCGTGAAAAATAGGTGCGGTTCTATTTCTAGCATGCACGCATTTTCCGCAGGCAGTCTGCAAGCTCTAACCTGTTAACATGGGAGCCGAAATAAAAACGGACACGCCACGCAGCTGAGACGCTTACGCCACACAGCCAGTGTGTCACCGGCCTAACACTGGGCATAATAGGTCCCCTTTAAACCAACAAATTACCAATACATTGTTTTCAGTTTTCACATCTTTGTTTGTCTGGTAACTCTGGTTGTGTCTCTGTGTTTTTTTCTAGTATTGCACAGAGGGACAAACAGTTAATTTCTATCTGGAGGATGCTGCCACTGCCAGCGCTCTGTCCAAACTCACACGCAGAGTTACAGACAGTGAAGGGCAGAGGGTACTGTACTGCTTCATGTATTCTTAAAGGAACACTCCACCGTTTTTTGAAATAGGGCTTATTCACATTCTTTCCTACATTTAGATAGGTGTGCAAATGCATTTTTGTCTCAGTGCATGCATTGTTTTAGTTTGACAGGGTCGGCGCTAGCTTAGCTTAGCACAATGAATGGAATCCTTTGTTGCCAGCTAGCATGTCCTGAGTAAAAGTGATAAAAAAATAAAACCCACATAATTACTTAGTGTGGCCTGTGTATTCACAGCGAGTACAAACAGCGATGCAGATTAACACTAGGTCGATTTCCTAGGCAGATATTAACTTGGGACTATATTAGGGGGAAGCACAGGCGAAGCACTGCTGCTTAGGCGAAGCACTGCTACTTGGGGGAAGAGATATCACGCAACACATTAAAACCCCAAGTAGCAGTGCTTCGCCTAAACAGCAGTGCTTCGCCTAAAAAGCAGTGCTTCGCCTGTGCTTCCCCCTAATATAGTCCCAAGTCAATATCTGCCTAGGAAATCGCCTAGCGTTAATCTGCAGCGCTATTTGTACTCGTTGTGAATACACAGGCCACAATAAGTAATTACGTGTTTTTTTTTTTTAAATTATCACTTTTATTCAGGACATGCTATCTGGCAACAAAGGATTCCATTCATTGTGCTAAGCTAAGCTAGCGCCGACCCTCAAACTAAAACAATGCATGCACTGAGACAAAAATGCATTTGCACACCTATCTAAATGTAGGAAAGAATGTGATTAAGCCCTATTTAAAAAAACGGTGGAGTGTTCCTTTAAAAACATTCATCTTGTACTAATGGATCCTGAATTCCATGTTTCTTGTTCTTCAGGTTGTCGTGCTTATGAGCAATTGTTCCAGTCTCCCCTTCCTCCAAAGTGAGCTGAAACCACAGGATTTGGAGCATTTAAAGGTCTGACCTACAGCTGCTTCTTGCTGCAGTAACATTTGTGGCCTACAGGTGGCAGCTGTTCCATTCAAAGACAACATGAAATGGAAATTGCGATAGTGACATAAATCCAAGTGAAACGGCTACTCTAAAAAAATGTAGGCTGGGACTTGATTTTGTCTATCGAGAATTGGATGGTTGTGGTTTGCTATTGGTGGATCTCATGTGAGTGTCAGGCTGTCCCGCCGACAGTAAACACGTCATCAGAGAAGAGAAGTCGCTGCAAGAAGGAGGGAAAGATATTTTTATTAAATATTTTGACGGCACATGAATTGAAAAAAAATTTAAGTACACGGTTAAATTATTTATAATAAATGCTGCAATATTCCATGAAAACCAGAATTGTCTATTTTGATTTCATGGCAACTTTATCTGTTTCTATTCTTTTCTGCAGCATTGCATGTCCAAACGCTTCGATAGTTCCCAGAAGTCTCTCAACCTGAGCAGCATCCGCACTGATCCAGGTAAAACTATACTGAGCGTTTGAGCTCAATTCCCCAAGTCAAGATTAACACAGTTATCCATTTGTCAGAAATGAGTTGAGAGCTTTTCAATATGAGAAATTAGATCTTTTCTTTTTTTCAACAGACTTGGTTTCTCATAATATTGAGATAATCTTAAACCGAAAAAACTGCATGCAATCTGTGATCAAAATCATACAGGAGAATATCCCAGAGGTAAGACTTGGTGTTTGTTTGTTCAAATTATTAAACAGAAATATAAGCAATAATACTGATGCTAGCCTTAGCAAATACCACTGATTATTCAGCTGGGTAATGTTGGTGACAGAGTAGCTTTAAGATCCTCTACATTCACCATGATGTTTCAAGAAGTGTGTCAAAGGCCTTGTGTTCATTGCTTCATAATCTGTTTCCTTCATCTAACCACCATGAAGTATAAATATAGTAACTATATCTAATCCAGCCAAGCTTGGCCATAGTGTCTAGACAAAAATAGGAAATCAAAACATCCAGCTGGTGGAAACGTTGAACTATGCGGTTCTATTTCTAGGATTAAAGGGTTAGTTCACCCAAAAATGAAAATTCTATCATAGTTTACTTACCCTCAAGTTGTTCCAAACCTCTATGTGTTTATTTGTTCTGCTGAACACAAAGGAAGATATCTGGAAGAAAACAGATTTCATTCCCCATTGACTACCATAGTATGTATTTTTTCCTACTATGGTAGTCAATGGGGAATGAGATCTGTTTTCTTCCAAATATCTTCCTGTGTTCAGCAGAACAAATAAACACATAGAGGTTTGGAACAACTTGAGGGTAAGTAAACTATGATAGAATTTTCATTTTTGGGTGAACTAACCCTTTAACAGCTGTGGGTACGTCACGCTCAGACACTTATTCCAGGTGTCTCACAGTGATATGGGGTCAGAGCTTATTAGCACATGCATGATAGTAGGGCCTGTCCAATACCAACACTTGTGGTCTTGGCCACTTGACAGCATGTACATGTGACAGGAAGTGAGTGCGCAAGAATGTCCCAGGTCGGAATAATGCTCAAAACTCAGCGTCCTTCTCTCTCTCTAATACCGCTTCAGAGCTGTATTTAAAGTTTAACCTATCCCATCATTCATCATATTCAGGAACCCAATTCGGGAAACCCTGCTTTCATGTAAACAAACGTTTAGAGTTTGAAGGAACATTTTATTTCTGTCCCAATCTTTCTTTGATCCTTCATAGATGATGTGCTTGAACCTGAGCAACAACAAGCTGTATAAGTTGGATGACATAGCAGAACTGGTGAACAAAACCCCCAACCTGCAGTCCCTGAACCTGTCTCATAACGAGGTGAGAGACGCTTAGGCCGCTGCTACTACGCTATTCTATTTACATCGATAGTGAGATACGTTTGTTATGTTATTAGCCCACTTAATTCTTTAGCTTCAATTTGCTCAACTGCAAGCTACACAGAATTTACTCTCGGTGTCTGTTTTACCTCATTCTCTGTCTGTCTGTCTGTCTGTCTGTCTGTCTGTCTGTCTGTCTGTCTGTAGCTAAAGTCAGTGCAAGATCTGGATGTGGTGAAGGGGTTCAGGCTGGTGGAGCTGTGGCTGGACAGGAACCCTCTGTGTGATCACTTCAAAGATCAGACCTCATACATCAGGTCAGTACCAGTGAGCTGGGACACACACTGTGAGGTTAAAGGTCAAGGTTGATAGGATTAGCTGACAGATAAACTAAATCTCGGTTCCTTATGAAACATAACAGCAGACCTGGGGCCTGTACCATGAAGCCGGTTTAGGTGGCTAGCCAGCTATGTTTCAGCTTAGTTTCCGCCAACCCTGGGTTTTAGGTACTATGAAAGTAGCTCGGCTTTAATCGGTGTTCGTTGCCATGGTATCTTACGCTGCACGGCTAACCTGCTCCGGGGCAGGTTAAGTTCTGGATTCGAGATCTCAGACTGAAGTTTGACCAATCAGCTGTGAGCAAAGAAACATATAGGTGACGTAACTAATTCCCAGTGTTGGTTGCAATTGCTTTACATTTTCTTTCAAATCCTGTGGACATCTCAGCGCAAACTGTAAGACGAGCACATCGAAAGAGAAAGAGTTTTTAGCCGGACAAAATCCCCTTGCCTTTCCTGATAGTTAGGCTACTTGTATCAAAGATACAGATTTTCTGCGGAAGGAATATCTTATCTTTGCGAACTTATTGAGCCGCTCATAAATAATTTAACACGTCGAATTCATGCACTTACTTTACCATAAATGGGATTGCGTTGCGTTTTTTTGCAAGTGCTTGCATACTTGCACTCAATCGCAACACGCAAACATACTTGCGGTGATGCACAGAATCTAGGAGAAAACACGGTTTGTCGAACCATTCGCAAGGTGGTCCTCGCTCTGCAGGAGTACATTAATAGTTTAATAGTGTTCATTTATTGACCATGTCAATAAGAGAGGCTTTTTATAAAATTGTCGGTAATATTGATTGGGTGACATCACTTTTTTTTTTCTTCCAAAAAGCAAATTTCACAAATGTACTATACAATACAGTAGCTACTTGTTAAGCATTATTTTAATATTTTTTTATTCGGTTAATCTTATGATAGGATTCCCTATAGAGTCATTGAAGGAATATCCTGCACACATGTTGCAATGTCCACTTCTCTAGGAGAACATGAGGCAGATTATATTAATAGAAAGTCCTTTCACAGCCTTAATGTTCAGGTAGAGATTATGTGAACATGTGAAATTATTATTTTCTGTGAGATGAATCTTTAAATTAATAGTACAATTAACAGATAACAATCTACTTTCCGTGAGTATGTTGTGTCAGCGCTTTGAGGAAAGCTAGTTAAATTTGGTACAGTACAAAACACTGTTAATTTGAATTGGGACAGCAAAACCTACACAATAACCCCCTATCATGACCCTCATGTGTCAGTAAAACCATAGTCAAAATTAGAGATGATCTTTGGCATCCTAAAGGCACGTTTCAACTGTCTTCGGCGCTTAAGAGTCACCAGAGTGGGCATCACAGATAGTGTCTGCATGTGCCATTCTGCACAATATAGCCACCATAGAAAGGAGCCAGAACCACCACAGAAAGCTTCTCCCCGATGAAACTGACCCGAACACACTTGACCACCCAGCTGGTGCAAATGTAGTTGCAATCACCATACAATATTACACTTAATAAAAGCACATTGGAACTGCAGATAGGTCTCAAACTGTTTTATTGGTTTTGTGGGATGGGGGAGAGAGAAAGAAAGCAATAGAAAGTTGCATTAATAAATATTCATGCTAAAGTGTTACTTGGTTTAATAAGTTCACTGACATCAGTTTAATCTAGCTGTTGCATTTATTTTTTAAATGTGGAGCCTCCTCAGCTCACAGTCAGGCTCCTTTAGTGTGCAGTCTAGCTCTATAGGCTCCTTTAGTGTTCAGTCTAGCTCTATAGGCTCCTTTAGTGTGCAGTCTAGCTCTATAGGCTCCTTTTGTAAAGGGCCCTGACTGAGTCTGCTTTCACCTGAAACATAATTCCACCACAAACATGATCATTACAAGTTTTTGGGAGGCTAATCAACTCACAAAAAGGTCCTTGACAAACACCTGTAATGTATGTCAATGGTTTTAAATCCTTTGTTCACATTTCTTTTGAAGCCTGTTGAGGTAGAGGCTTTAGTTTCTGGGACAGGTTGTGAAAAATCCTACAATAAAATAGATGTGTAACTTGGGCCAGTCCCATATGCCACACATTCAAATGTTTACCTTAATAAAAAGCCCAGTGCATTCACCTCAGCAACTGTCCCAGAACACAGAGTGTCTTCATCATTTCCTCCTCCCTGATAAATAAAAGTAGGCCCATATGTTTCTGGTGTTCTGTCTGCTGCATACTGACCTCTGTGTGTGTGTGTGTGTGTGTGTGTGTGTGTGTGTGTGTGTGTGTGTGTGTGTGTGTGTGTGTGTGTGTGTGTGTGTGTGTGTGTGTGTGTGTGTGTGTGTGTGTGTGTGTGTGTGTGTGTGTGTGTGTGTGTGTGTGTGTGTGTGTGTGGTGTGTGTGTGTGTGTGTGCTGGCTTCAATAGGGACACTGCATTTCCCTCTACTGCAGAACATACAGTCAGCCACATTTAAACTTAAAATAGTAATGTATCGCACACATACCCAGTGTTACTTGCTTAGAGGAGCCAGCACCAGGGTCAGATTGTACAGCACCTGTAATCCCATACATAATCGGCCGTCCCTTACTCCTATCAGAGCCAACTCAGTGTATTCTGGAGGAGTGGCCCTCCACTGGTTTTCTGAATTTCACTCTTTTTTCGGTTTGCCTCAAACAAATAAAAAAATAAATAAAAGGTTGTGTGTAAATAAATACTTACTAGGCTACTTTTAATTATATTTTTATATTTTGTCTTTATCAGCTGCCCAAAACGTTTGGAGTTGCATCTAAAATCAATGAATATTAATCCTTACAGGTATATACATGCAATTTTTTTTATATATTATAAAAATATAGGCTATATTTTACACACACATACATTCATAGCCTATATATACATCATTTCACATGAATAAAGAACGTATTTATTTAGCTTACACATTAACGCAATCAGCAATCTTTCTCCAACAGTCTTCTCTTGCTTTGGCAGCAGAGACCGTATTGTTTCGAGCTTGTAATACATATTTAAATTCATCGTAATTCTGAATGATTATCTCTTGCTCCGCGGAAAGAAAGTATCGCTCTCGCTCTATCCATATCGAACGCGATTGGTTGTTCGGTGCCAACGTCACTTTGGTATGTGCACGCGCTCGTGGAGTAATCATAGCTTAAGATCAAAGCCTGAGTTGACAGAGAAAGTTGATGAGCTGCTTCATGGTACCAATAAAGCCTGATTGCATCGGTTTGGTTTTGTCAACTCAAAACTAATCCTGTAACTCTGAGTTTGTTCAGCTACCTTCATGGTACAGGCCCCTGTTGGTTAAGTAACTATCGAGATGAATTCCTTCACAGGTTTTTCTTTGGAGATCCAGGGTTACCACTAGGGCTGGGTATTGACACAAATTTCACATTTCGATTCGATTTCGATTCACAAGCTTGCAATTCGACTTCGATTCCGATTCGATTCAATATTGATTATTTTGGATATCAGTTACAATAAATGGCAAATTTTCTCAAGGAAATAAAATCTCTTAAATAATGCTGTAAACTATGGGAGTCTAGTTGTAGCCTACTAGGCTTCATTAGCCTAATATGAAGGTAATAATTAACTGTTTTGTAGCTATACAAACACATAAAAATAAATAAAAGTGTAATTTAAAATAAGAAGATTATATGAAATATAAACCTTTAAATGTTGGCTGTCATAAAAACTTGCCAGATTTATTCAAATAAGCATTAAATATTGAAGAACATTAAGATTATAATGCATATGTAATATGGTGCATATATTTAGCAAAATGCTCAGTAGCACCTCATTGCAGTACACGAGATCGGGGGGGCGGAGTCGGATCCAGATTAAGGGGTGGGGTTGGGTAGGTTTAGGGGTGGGTTTAGGGATAAGGGGTGGAGCTGGGTAGGTTTAGGGGTGGGTTTAGGGATAAGGGGTGGAGCTGGGTAGGTTTAGGTATGTAAGGTGGGAGGAGTCGGATCTAGATCCGACTCCTCCCCGTGGATTTCATGTTCTGCAGTGAGGACCATCTCAAAATGCTCCCCACCTGACCACACCACACGCTACAAAAAATATAACTGCTACTGCCAAATAATGAAAAATCCTAACAAAAGCTCTCGTTTATACAGGGTTATGCTATGGGTTAACTTTTGTCCAGCCGATCTAGGCGTTTTAAAACAAACACAGAAAAAACCCAAATAGCCTAAAAAACAATCCTAATAATAATAGGCTGTAGCATAGTAGGAAGGCATATAGATTTATTTTCGTTTTGTTACATTATTTAGGCTATTTTCAAACGCGTCAAGTGTACAAATAAAACAAAATCATAAGAAAACAATCTATTGAGTCAGCATAATAAAGCCGTTAAGGCCACTTACAGATCTGCAGGCCTCCATGCGGCGTGGACGTCCTTTGAATGAGACGTTAAACCGAGGTCCTGACTCTCAGTGGTCATTAAAAATCCCAGGATGTCTTTCGAAAAAGAGAAGGGGTGTAATCCCGATATCCTGGCCAAATTTGCCCCATGGCCTCTGTGCATCATGGCCTCCTAATCATCCCCATATACTGATTGGCTTCATCACTGTCTCCTCTCCACTCCCTTCCATGTAAAGCGCTTTGAGCACCTTGAAAAGCGCTATATAAATGTAACTAATTATTATTATAAAGGCTGACTCCCCATTCTCTTTATTACAGTTTCTCTCCCAACTAACTTCATTCTCATGGCTAAATGAAGCTTGCAGGAGTTTGTTGGCTATTTCTCTATGGGATGCTTTTGATACAAGCATCATTGCCAAAGCTGATAAAAAATCAAGTCAGCAGCCATCATTACTTCTGAAATGCACTCATCCAAAAAACCACATCAATAAAACCACAGCATCCGTCACAAATTAACAAGTTTGTTTTGGTTGTCAAAGTCATTTAAGAAATTGTCTGTCTGTCTGTTTGTTAAAGTAAAAGTACTTTCTCCTCTTCTAGTTTAATGTTCAGAGACAGCTGTTAAATCATTAGTTTTTTTTAGGTGAAAGTCACAGGTAAGTCAAATTTGGGTTTTAAAAACTGAACCAATCCATCCAGAGAGTGTTGAAAATAGGGTTAAAACTGTTTTTTCTGTGCTGATCTTGGCACAATATTGTTTCTAAATATTTTATTTCATTAGTCTCTTGATCAAAACACATTTCAGCAATCATTCATTGTATTTGCATAAAGAAATAAACATAAATAAATTAGAAGAAATGACTCGAGTGCACAGGTGATATTGGTGTGTCTGCTGTGATAATGAGGTGCATCACTGTTTTCCTCTTGTCTCCTGTGACAGTGCTGTTCGGGAGCGATTTCCCAGGCTTCACAGACTGGTGAGCTTTTTTTAATTTGTCAACAATGTTTTGAGCTAACAGGACTGAATGTACGGTGCCGTTATTAGTGTTTGTCAGATATTAAGTCAGTCAATCATTGATTGGTCAAGGACAGGATGACTGATTCCAGACTGGCTGCCAAAAGAACACACACCGATAAAAGTGTCATCAGACATTCTCCTGACTGGAATAAAGTCAACTTAAAATCAAAAATGTGCATGATTCATTGGTTTAGATTTTTACAAAATGTATAATCTATCATCAAAATGTAGTCACTAACAGTTGCATGATGTTAATAAAACATGCCGTTTTCTTTGTAATGTTGTTATTTCCATAGGATGGTCATGTGCTTCCACTCCCGATCTGCTTTGACGTGGAAACACAAACAAACATCCCTCCTTGCAAGGTAGCCTAGAAGTCTGCACTGTTATATTGACCTGACGCATGTCTATGATGTTTCTGACTGGATGTGTCTGTAAAACTAATTCAGGGCAGCTGCTTTGTCTCCAGTGAAATCCAGGATCTCATTCTGCGTTTTCTGCAACAGTAAGTGCATGTGTGGAAATGTTTTACTTGAGGTGCTTCTTAATGTTTTCTACTTGCTTTTATCAGCAGTGATGTGTGTTTGTGTTTTGTGGAAGTTATTACTGTGTATATGACTCTGGGGATAGACAGCGGCTGCTGGAGGCGTATCATGATGGTGCCTGCTTCTCTCTCAGTCTGCCACCCATAAATAATCCCTCCAGGTACAGTGTGAGCGCTCTGCCCTTAAAACACTACTCGTCGAGATTAGTCTTTAATGTGCCATTTATCTGATGCATCACAAAATCTAACATAAACAGGTTAATATTCATTTTAAAATGAAAATAAATAAACAATTATTACATAAACAAAAATGACATTAAAATGTATGTGTGTATATATATATATATATATATATATATACACACACATACATGCATACATACATACACTGCTGTTCAAAAGTTTGGGGTCGGTAAGATTTTTTATGTTTGTCTCTTCTGCTCACCAAGGCTGCATTTATTTGATTGTGAAATATTGTGAAATATTATTTCAATGTAAATCAGCTGTTTTCTGTGTGAATATATAGTAAAGTGTAATTTATTCCTGTGATCAAAGCTGAATTTCCAGCATCATTACTCCAGTCTTTAGTGTCACATGATTCTTCAGAAATCACTATAATATGATTATTTGATGCTCAAGAAACATTTATGATTATTATCACAGTTGAAAATAGTTGTGCTGCTTCATATTTTTGTGCAAACCGTGATTCATTTTTTTCAGGATTCTTTGAAAGTTCAAGAGAAAAGCATTTAATTAAAATAGAAATATTTTGCATTATTATAAATGTCTTTACTGTCACTTTTGATCAATTTAATGCGTCCTTTCTGAAGAAAAATATTAATTTTTTTTAAAGGGGGGGGTGAAACACTCAGTTTCACTCAATCTCATGTTAATCTTGAGTACCTATAAAGTAGTATTGCATCCTTCATATCTCCAAAAAGTCTTTAGTTTTATTATATTTATAAAAGAAAGATAGGCTGTACCGAGTCTTTCCGGAAAAACCCGAGCGGGTGGAGGCGTGCCGTGTGGGCTGGAGCGCGCGAAGCTTTTGCGTGTGTTGTAAACAGACAAACTCGAGGTTTATGAGGACATGATTTATTTTTACAATAAACAAACTGACACCTACAGTGGCCAGCTAAACAACTGCATTTAAACACACAAACACACACCATACATCGCATGCTCCATCGATACATTAACTGTACGTGATCATGTTGTTTACTTGCTGTGCTTAACTTACACGCCGATAGTTAACAACACACAGACATTTGAAGCAGTTTTACTCACCACCTGCGGTTCCAACGCACGACCGTGAACCATTATCGTTGGGACTGCTCCATCTTTAAGTATTAGGCGATCTCCAAATCCGGCGTCGAACTGGGCCTATAACTATAACCGTCGAAATGAAGGGAACAAACAAGAACACTTGCACAACTCCGTTGCTGCTCTGGAAAAACAAAATCCATCCACAGGTCCCTTAACGCTGGGTTCTTTTGTGCAGTGTTGTCTTGCCCTGGCAACCAAAAACACACTTTTTTGGTGCCATTTTTTTGATTGCAGCGCAGCCGAGCCCAGCGCTCTGACGGGCATAGGCGCACTCTCGCACACACTAGGCTACAGCTGCGCGCGCCCTTCCGGGAGAAGTGCCCTTAAGACCCGTATAAGGAAATTCCGGCCATTCTGACTTCACACAGAACCATACTCGAAAAAAACTTTCCGAAACTTGTGACAAACCGGGAGGAGTATTTTTGGAACAGAAATACTACATCAAACTTACAACTTAATTTTTGAAACTTTGTCCATGTTTAGCATGGGAATCCAACTCTTTAACAGTGTAAAAAACTCACTATGCATGAAACAGCATTTCACCCCCCCTTTAAAAGCAAAAAAAATTGCATTGACCCCAAACTTTTGAACGGTAGTGTACATACATGCGATAACTTGTTTAATGCAATACAATAATGCATTAAGTGTAAAATCAATTTAAATTATATGTAAATTGTAAATACATTCAAAAAATGAATGAATTAAATATATATTGGTTCATATTAAAGCTACAAAGGTTATCCAGTCAAGAGCAGTGAGTGATTTTCTTTTTTTCTGCAGGTTTACTGTATTAGGCTTCTGTCACATTAAGACCCAATGCATGAATCCTTTTGACACACAACCGATTTCTTTCCCAACTGTTTACGTTAACTTAAGTCTTAAGACATAACTGACTGTGTTAACATGAATGCTCTCCAAGACAGGCATTTTGACATAACTGTGTATCTGACTGTGAATTCGGTATCGTATGCTGTCCGGGAGGTGTTTTTTTTTTTGTGTGTGTGCAGACTGTGCACTTCTGGTGTGTGTCAGACAGCGCAAGAACCACAATGAGTTGTTTTCCGCTTCTTAATGAGCTTAATAACTCTATCATCAAGCAAGTCACACGCAAGTAACAATCGCGTGCCCGGTCTATTCTCTGCGATATGCATCAAACTAAAACTTTGACTTTTCGCAACTTTTTGAAGTAGCCCATTATAAAAAAAATATATATAGTTTTTAATATTGTTTCACTATTTATTTTGGGGGTGAAATGTGACCCAGACTTTTGTAGATGCATCCACATTGTACACTTTTATTAGTGGGGAAGTAAATTTAAATGAAAAATCATTTTTAATGTTTGTTAATGTGCAAAATTGTACAGTTTATTTGTGGTCTTATTTCTTTTTCCTATCATTTTGCAGGTCCAGGTTGAAAGAATATCATAAACACAGCCGCAATATCAAGAACATCAAAGATCCCTGTATGTTTCAGGAGAAACAAGCAAATTAGAGTTTACAATGTTAAAAACCATTTTATATTTGTCAACATCTTCTTCTTTACAGCCGGTCAGTTTCGCTTGCTAAAACGCACTCGCCTGACTCTGGTCGCCTTCCTCAATGAGCTCCCAAAGACCCAGCATGACATGAATTTAATCAATGTTGATGTCAACACATACACAGTAAGTTCTTCAATGATTTTAACACTTATCAATGGAGCTATTTACAATTTTTGACATCTTGTTGTTTTCCTGTCTTTTCCATAGAGCACTTTATTAGTGTTCACAGTGAGTGGAGTGTTCAAAGAGGGTGAGTCTTGCTTGAACACAGTTACATGTCAAAATAACAGTGTGTTCATCTCAAAATGTTTAATTTCTTCTCTTCAGTTGATGACAAATCGAGAGACTCTGTCATGGCGTTCTCTAGGGTCTTCATCACAGTTCCAGCTCGGAATTCTGGGTAGGAAAAGCCAACAGCAAATCACAATCGTGACTAGATAAAATCACTGTCTGCTTCTGTTTTGCTTTACCTTTTACTGTAATGTATTGCTTAATATGATTATCCTAATTTACTGGCTTCTCCCTGTCCAGCTGTTGGGTGAATTTCACAGATTGAATGTTGACTGAGCCAATTAAAAGAATCACCGTTAATTACTTGAGCAAATATCCTCTTGGTAACAGTTGATTTGATGCATGTTTATCGGTATCTGTTGCATCTTGCAGCCTGTGTATCGTGAATGACCAGCTCTTTGTGAGGAACGCCACCACTGAGGAGATCCGCTGTGCGTTTGCAGCACCAGCCCCAGCCCTCTCGAGTAGCCCAGTGCCCACCATCTCTGCATCACAGCAGGAAATGCTCTCCGCCTTCTCTCAGAAGTCTGAAATGAACCTGGAATGGTCTCAAAAGTGAGCAGTGAGGAAAAACCATGCCTTTACACTTGTAGATCTTAAAGTGCCCCTATTATGCTTTTTAGTTTATTACCTTTCAAGTGTAATATAGCTGAGTCATCAGTCTTTCTTCCTGCTCAAACCTATGTAAGTTTGTAACAAATTTGCATAATGCCAGCCTATGGTTTTCATTTGCTGCCCGTGAACAAACACTATATCGACCCTCAAACACTGCAGTTGTAGCTGGGGTCTGGAAGAGTTGTACTTCCACTTTGATGCACTTCTAAAGGATGAGGACTCTCGCTGGAATTGATGCGGTGTAATTTATGCATCATTATTGTTCGTATCACTGTGCATCAAGCGCCGACAAAGTCCTTTTAGACAAGTCATGCCACTTGACCGCCATCTTGGCAACGCCTCCGGGCAGCTATTTGGGACTGACAAGACCAGGCTCCTTTCTAAATGAATGGGCAGAGAGTCAGAACTGCACTTTCACTGGTCATCGGGACATAAAAACTGCATGTATAGAAACAGCAGTAAAATATGATAAAAATCGCTGAAAAAGTTTGATGACTTTGCCCCAAAATAAGGTTTAAAACGCCTTTTTCCCCACAGGTTATACTTTTACTACGCATGCGCAAGGGTTCACGACACACACACGCAAGCTCTCTCGCTCTCTCCCTCTCTGCCGTGCACGCGCTATCGTAAACCTCAATTGTGCGCATGCGTCAGAGGAACCAGATAGGCTTAAATGTTTCCCGGCTTGACTGTTAAAAGCAGACGATTGGCTTTCCAGCGGGAGGGGCGGGACATGTGCACACAACCGCCATATTTGGTGTAACGAGTTTTCCCTATATAGTTCTATTGAGGATTGAGGAAGTGGCATGTCTCTGACATAAGTTGTCTCTGGCGCTGAGGAAGCCTCCGGAGCTGAAATTCAGATGTGGTAATGGGCGTTTGGTTTTCTGACACGCTTAAGTGGTCGTCCAATCACAACAGACTGGGCCATTGACCAATCAGAGCAGAGGAAGCTCTCGGAAAGGAGGGGTTTAGAGAGACCAAATCATGTATCGAACCATTTCAAATAGGGATGCACCGATACCACTTTTTCCAGACCGAGTCCGATACCGATACTTTCATTTTTGGTACTCGCCGATACCGATACTGTAACCGATACCTGTATTTTTAATTTTCAATTAATTTTCAATTCATGCATTTGTAATTTTTAAATGTATTGGTAGAGAAACCAAAATAATATCAATCATATTAGTTGTTTATTAAATTTAAACTTAATTAGTTCAACAAATATATATTTCATGCACTGCATATTCATTACTGTATAAATTAAATATATATGGATCTTTTTGTAAAGTTGATAGAGGTAGCCTATTTAGCCAAGAGCAGAGAGTAATTTATTTGTCCTTTGTTTGATTAACATTAAAACACAGCAGCAGATTTATTAAAGTGCCGCCCCTTTAAGGCCGAACGCACGGACGCCATTTGAATTATACTGTCTACGTTCACTTGAGATATAACAGACTTTTACTAGGATACTCGCCAAGACAGGTGTTTTTTACATAGTTTTGTGTGAATTCGTCCGTACAAGCGCAATGCGTGAAAGACTTCCATTCAGTATTCGCGCGCTGTCTGGTGGTTTTCGGGGCGCGAGCTGTGGATGTTTGAAGTTCATGGAAATTCTTGACCTGCAAATGTCCTGTAATAATGTAGGCAACCACTCGTTAAACATAAGTAAGGTAACAGTTCATGTTTTACTTACATATACGATTTAGTTTTAATCCAAATAACATGTGCTGAGTGAACGATCCGCAATCAACAGCATTCAACAGAAGTGCGCTCTCTCTCTCTCTCTCTCTCTCTCTCTCTCTCTCTCTCTCTCTCTCTCTCTCTCTCTCTCTCTCTCTCTCTCTCTCTCTCTCTCTCTCTCTCATCAGTTAACGTTATTAATAAGCTGCATGCCTCGTTTTACTTGATTTGCCATTGACATCCGACTGAACTACAAACTTTCCACTGACGTCTGTGAGAAAGGGATGCGCTCGACCAGCTCGCGCGTCTGTGTCGTAGCGCGCTCAATCCACTGCACGTTTTTCTCTTATCAGCTTGCACACCATATAGTTATATAGACGACGCGATAATATATTCTGTTTAATATTCCACTGATAAGATACATTTATTTCATATACAGCCTTCTTTTTTTTATCCCCATTATAATTTCTGACACTGTACACATGCTGCCTGGTATCGGTTGTTGGTATCGGGGCATTTTTACGAGTACGAGTACAAGTACATGAGCTCAGTATCGGGCCCGATACCGATACTGGTATCGGTATCGGTGCATCCCTAATTTCAAACACAGTAAGAAAAAAGCTGATGCTGCAATGTGTATTATGAAAAAATGTAAACCTGTTGTATGAGACCTCCAGAACAAAATTAGGAACGCTTAAAATAGCATAATAGGGGCACTTTGATTCTAGAACTAAATATGAATGTTTCTATGGCTGATGTGGGAAATAGTAGGGCTGGGTGATATCAAAATCTCTGCTTTTGTAAACAGCATCATATTTATTTGTTTCCAAGGATGTTGGGCTGTAAGTTATACTACAGTGTATATATATTTGTGCAGTTATTAGTTGGACAGCTTTACATTATTTACAGGTGAGAGTCCCACATTATTTACAGGTGAGAGTCCCAAAAAATTAAGTACTTTCTATCTGAAAATATTTCATTTGGAAATAGGCATTATCACAAGGTTATTTAGGATATAATTTTTTTTTTTTTCATTGAATTTCCAGTGAAAATACTATACTATACTGTTACTTCGTAAAGTTGCATTGACTTTAAAAGACTTACTAATATAAGATTTTGGTCATACCGCCCAGCCCTAGTCAATATTATCCCGATTCTGTTGGTAAGGCTTGTGTATTGCTGTTAGATGTCTGCAGGATAACGCGTGGGATTTTCACCGAGCAGCTCAGATTTTCACAGAACTAAAGGTATGAATCTGCTTGGCTGATAACAGAAATGACCGTTTTTAGTAAATGGTGTATAATATGTCCATTTCATTTCAGCAGATGTGTAGTTTGAGGTGGACCGTATGCTATTGAAATCTCGTCACATCCATTTGAGACTAAAAAACTAGTCATTCATCATAATATTTTATTCTCTTTTAGGCTCAAGGAAAGATCCCAGAAGCTGCTTTCATAAAATGAAAACAACAAGCAAACAGAAATATATATGAATACCTGTTTGTATGTACATAGTTTTATTTGTTGTTTAACAGGCACTTCATTTGCGATGTCAAACTGAAATTAAACAATCTTGTTTTATATTAATTGTATAATTTCCTTAAAAAGGGTTATACATCAGATTTGTACGTTCTACAGCACTGTTTCTGTATTAATTTAAAAAAGCACATTTCTGTTTTAATTGTGATGTCTAAAATATGTGCTGCGCTTTTGTTGGTGTGAGCTAAATTTTCGCAGAAATAAAGTTTGTTTATTCAGGCTATTCTCACCAAGATAATAAAACATCAATACCTAATTAAGTCTTCGCTATATTTAAGAAAGATCATTTTTGATTATTGCTAAATATAACTCTACAATCATGAAAGAGCACAGGGGGAATATTTGGCCCTTACAAATTCCAGATACGTTTGGGAACATGTGACTGAATTTGTGTTGGAGCAAATAAATGAAAAGCAGCCAACAATTGCATCACATACATCTGACAGTGCATACACTTAGCCTCTATGCTAAGTCTAATACAATACAATGTAATACAATGTCTTAAGAACTATTGACCAACTAAAAATTACTCTAGGTAATCAGTCTTACTTTTCTGATTCAAAAAATATTAGGACCAGTCTTCAAGAAAAAAAATTAGATGACTAACTTTTAAGACTAATCTAAGCATCTTATGCAACATGATGAACTCCTTTAAATACTTAAAACATTTTGATTTGTTTAACATAATGGTCACAAAATCACACAATGATTTTTTTCATAGTTCCCACAGTAGTCCCACAGTAAAATGTGAGCATTGTAACAATACAAAATGAATAGAAGTGTCCAAATGTTTTAATGGTAGTGTAAGTGTTATTCTGTTATTAGTGATATAATATAGCCTGCATATGGTAATTCTATGTAACGACACTTGCGTTATTACATAGTATTAATTACATAACGCTGTAAAATATAAATAATATAATCAATCTACATAATATTTGGTTCAAGAAGTTTGATTATTTGTATGACTGGATGAGGTGTTGACCGTCCCAACATGGCGAACTGACGCCTCCGACTTCTGGCATCTTCAGTGTGCGTCTACGTCATCACGCTCTTTCGTTCAGTCTGAGTATGAAAACAATAAACAACCCGTTGACCAGAGGAACCGTAGAGGACCTGTCGCATATTTGAGTGACATATATTATTAAAGACAGAACCGGAGTGACCATTTTCAACACAAAGAATCTCTTGTAAACTCTGCTGTGGACAAACTTGCGTCCAAAAACGAAGAACCGGGGGATTTTGGTGTCAAAAGACAGGAAGTTATTTCACCCGCTCTTGTCCATCCTAGTAGGCTTGTATTATTGTATTCTCACTTTCACACACTACCGAGGGGGGTTTAAGTCTGTTATGCAGGACTGGTCTCTTGTTCCACCACCTCTCAGCTCCCTCTCCCCGTCTGCTCTGGCCCTATGTCTCGGTGGCTCTTCCCCTGGTCGGGCTCAATAAAGAAACGGGCCTGTCGGTACCTCCTGCAGCACTATCTGGGCCACTTTTTGGAGGAGAGACTCAGTTTGGACCAGCTGAGCTTGGACCTATACAATGGCAGCGGGGTCATTAGTGAAATTAACCTGGATGTGTGGGTAAGTGTGGGGTAAGACATGCCCAGGCCGGTTTCCTGGTCCCATTATTGCCAGTGTTTCGCAATATCTGGACTTGAGTTTGAGATCAACACATCTAGTTGAAGGAGCACTCGTGTTTCCTAAGGTTTGATGACTTATGCAGAAAAGACTGCATCTTAGATTCTCTTCCTGGTTAAGAGACACAGTGACAAAGGTTTACTAACTTTTGCTTTCAGAATTTGAGTCTGTTTACTTCTGTGCTTTTGTCATCTGAGGGTTGGTGGAAAAGTTGAGAGAAAAACACCTATTTTCATCATAACGTATAGGTCTGGCTTACAGGAAAGGTTTGTTTAGTCTTATATTGTGTTGGTCTCATTATACAATGACTTATTGGTTGTCTTTGTTGAATAATACAGAAAATAAAAAGTAATCGTATATTAAATTGCAATATTGGTTAAAAAAAACGCAATTAGATTATTTTCCAAATTCGTTCAGCCCTATTTTATATATATTTCATCATTTTAAAATAGGAACAATTAAACAAGGATGATCATATTTGGGGGCATGTTTCACGAATTAACACAACATCCTTCTCCTGTTTCAGTCATTTTGACATCTTCTGTTCTTACATGTATCATTTGACCTTCAGATTCACCAACTATACTCTGAATCTTCTTTTCAGGCAGTGAACGAGTTGTTGGAGTCGTTGGGAGCTCCGCTGGAGATTGTTGAAGGTTTTGTGAACACCATCACAGTGACTATTCCCTGGGCAGCACTTGTGACAGAACACTGCACCCTTGAAGTCACTGGATTGCAAATAACATGCAGACCCAAATACAGAACCAGTGAGTTCTGTTGACCATTCTTTGTGGACTTGTTTGATTTGATACGTATAGCCATATTTTATACAGAATTGAGTTACTGTTCAATTATTTGTTCTCTGATCTCTGTTAGACGGAAACTGGGATTCCCAAGGGTGGTCATCATGCATGACGTCCAGCATGCAGCTGGCCCAGGAGTGCCTGAAGGACCCGCCCGAGGCGTCAGAAGAGCCGCCTGCTCCACTGGAGGGGCTGGAAATGTTTGCACAGACCATCGAGACAGGTGTGTGTCAGCTCTTGTGTCTAGTACATTTGTATATTCATTCAGGAAGTAAAACTCTCCTAAAGTTTCCTTGATCTTTGACAGTTGTCCCAGGCAGTGGATTTTCATCCATAGCTCTTGTAGTTATAAAGTAATTTGTATGTATTTATTTTTTTTATACTTATTTGGTTTATACATTTAATTTTATATTTATATATTTTATATTAACTTAAAACAACAAATATGTACATTTATTCATGTATATGATTTGCATGGATAATATACTCGCAGCCAGTGATTATCACTAAATAAGCCATACAGGGTGATTGAGAGCCTGATGTGTGGAAGACAACCAGCTTACTGAAAATTTTCACATGAACGTGTGTGTGTGTGTGTGTGTGTGTGTGTGTGTGTGTGTGTGTGTGTGTGTGTGTTTGCAGTCCTACGTCGAATAAAAGTCACCTTCCTGGACACTATAGTGCGAGTAGAACACCATTCCCTGGACGCTGAGGCTGGGGTTGCCTTAGAGATGCGCATTAAACGGTGAGGCCACAAATTCCATCCTGATACATCTAGGGATGTATTTCATTTTGTCTGTTTATTTATAAAGTATGATGAATTAATAGTGTGCCAGCTAATGTAACTTGGTAGATGTGCCATTAATAAATGGGTCAGTATGATGTTTTGATGTTTTTGAGAAGTTTCTAATGCTCACCAAGGCTGCATTTATTTAAACAAAAATACAGTAAAAAACAGTAATATTATGAAATATTTTCACACTTCAAAATAACTGTTTTCTATTCCAATATATTTTAAAATGTATTTAATCCTGTTATGTCAAAGCTGAATTTTCAGCATCATTACTCCAGGTTTCAGAGTCACAGAAATCATTCTTATATTCTGATTTGCTGCTCAAGAAACATTTCTTCTTCTTATTATCAATATTGGGAACAGTTAATATTCTTGTGGAAACTGCTAAATTTTTTGTCAGGATTCTTTGATGAACATGAACTTCAAAAGAAAAACTGATTTAAAAGTGATGATCTGAGATCTGGTTTCACAGACTGCTTAAATTAAGCCAGGATTAGGCCTTAGTTCAAATAGGAAATTTAATTCACTTTTATGCGCTTTTACATGCCTTAGAAAAAAAATCATTACTGGTGTGCATCTTGAGACAAAACAATGCCAGTAACAAATGTAAAGATATCTTTTAAAACTAGCTTTCAGGTAAAACAGCTCTAACATGCATGTTTGTCTGGGACCAGCTTAAGCCTTGTCTGTGAAACCGGGGGTAGACGTCTTTACTGTCACTTTTTACCAATTGATCAACTTAATCTAAACAAAAGTATTGTACTATGTTATTGTAAAAACATTTTTGCCAGTCAAAATACTTTGTAAACATTATTTTAGTCGATTCACAGGTTAAAGTAACACCAAGTATTTTTTCCTCTTCGGTCGCCCTACTGGTTGGAAACGAAATTGTCCATTGCCGCTGTCGTAAATAATCTAGCCTACCGTCGCACGCACGCTCGCTGTTTATCCAGCACCGGCTTTAGAATGAACGATGTCCACAGACAAGGTAGAGTATGTTACATGATTTCATGAAAGGATGATGTATTGCGACATCAGAAACGAAGAAAAACGAAATAATGACTATTGTAGCGCTTGACGTAAAGCAGTCGAATTTTGTAGTTCTTTTTGTGCACGGGTTCCGACCCGAAACCCGAAGTTACATAGTGCCAGTAAAACCGATACAGACCACATCAGGCTATCGCAGACGTGTCATTTAACTTATTTTAAGTCGATGTACCATCACAAGGGTCTTGGAAATATATTATGAAGGTTGAAAAACTACTTAGTGTTACTTTAAGCTAAAAATACTCATTGGCTCATGTGCATTCCATTGTTTGTGATGATCTGTTTTGTCCCTGGTGGTGGTGTGTGTTACTACAGGGTGGATTATTGTGATGAGGCTGTGAGAGACTCAAACCAGACAGTGCCTGTAGACATCCACCAGCCACCAGCCTTCCTGCACAAGATCCTTCAGCTCAACTCTGTACAGCTGCTCTACGAGACCCTGGGAGGATCACAGGTGTGGAAACTACACAACCTGTTAGTTAGTGGTGTTTACATTTAGTTTGACTCCCCTTTTTTCTGCATTTCTGTTCTAGCTTGTGTACTAATCTAACTTTTACTTTAAACATAAATATCGTGTGCCACAAATATTGTTTTTGCTATTATGATAAATCGCTTGTGATGTTCTTTATTTTTAAGGCGCTTTGGTTAAAAACATCTGCTAAACGCATAAATATAAATGTTGCTATGGCAAGCAGACTTTTCTGTAATGGACATTGTCATTCAACTCATCCATTTAGGGGCTGATTAATTCTGATGTCATGATGAGCAGCAGGGAGACGGATAAGACAGATGAAAATGATGAAGATGATGACGCCTCCGATGCCCCTCAATCATTGCATCCTACCCAGAAGCCCCCTGAGCCTCTGCTGATTGGACAATGCTCTGGATTCATAGAGACAACAGTCAAAATCAAACAAAATGATATGCTGCCCGGGCCCAAGGTTTGTGTGCACAATCAGAAATGAAAAAGACTGAATAAATGAAAAAAATACTTTTGCCATGTTTGTTGTTAGATATATGATGTTAACTAACCAAATAATGTATAATATTGTATGATGTATAATATTATAGCTGTATATTACTGCCATATGGATACACTCCATTTCGTTGATACACTCATGTCTGGCAGATAACAGAATACTTCCTAATTGTATAATTTAAACAAATCAACTTTACAGAAAATGCTTGAAACTACACTGCTGTTCAAAAGTTTGGGGTCGGTGAGATTTTTAATATTTTTAAAAGAAGTCTCTTCTGCTCACCAAGGCTGCATTTATTTGATTAAAAATACAAAACAAACCCAGAAATATTGTGAAATATTATTTCAATGTAAAGCGGCTGTTTTATATGTGAATATATAGTAAAGTGTAATTTATTCCTGTGATCAAAGCTGAATTTTCAGCATCATTACTCCATATATGATTATTTGTTGCACAAGAAACATTTATGATTATTATCACAGTTGAAAACAGTTGTGATGCTTCATATTTTTGTGCAAACCGTGATTCATTTTTTTCAGGCTTTTTTGAAAGTTTAAGAGAAAAGCATTTTATTAAAAAAAGAAATATTTTGCATTATAATAAATGTCTTTGCTGTCACTTTTGATCAATTTAATGCATCCTTTCTGAAGAAAAGTATTCATTTCTTAAAAAAAAAAAAATAATAATCGCATTGACCCCAAACTTTTGAACGCTAGTGTATATGTATTGTGAAAGTGCTATACAAACTTAAAATATTGAATTGAATAGGAATTGTTATGTGAGATAGACAATCATGATTCTTTTGAATCATATTAAATGATTAGATCATTGCTTGAGCATGCATGTAAGATTTTGATTAGTTCAACCCAAAAGATCCATCGTTGTTTCATTGTTCACATTTCTTTTTGCTCTTAGTTTGAGTTGGATGGTAAAGTAGGGTGTCTCCACATGCTGCTGTCCCCCAGTCAGATCACTCAGCTGACAGACCTCCTGTCCTCCCTCTGCATCGAGACATCAGGTAACATGAGCACTCTGTTTTGTGTTGTGTGTTTGGTCATCATGTGTTATAATTCACTGTCCCTTTTTAAATGTCTTAAAGTATAGTACAAATGAGACGCATCAACAATCATCATGTGGCTGTTTGCACCAGCATGCATTTAGCCATTTTCTTGTATGATTGACAGTGTCCGGTGCTCTTTCTCTCTCTGTTTGTCAGAAGGCAGTGGTGGTGCTGGTCTGTCTGGTGGGGGTGTTTCTAGGCCCCTGGGTTCTGATGATCTGCGACTGATTGAAGAGGATCTTAGTAAGCAGCTGAACACAGAAATGTACGACAGAGACCTGGAGTTGGACTCAGAGCCCTATATCAGCACCATGGTGAACGGAGGTGAGGATAGTCAATATTCTGTTGAGGTTATTATAGATGACTGATTATAATTGTGGGTATGTTCAGAATGGCACACTAGATGACTATTTTTGCAGTAATCTACTGGTCTGAATAATAAAGTTCAGAATAATTATGATTTTTTCTTCAGTGTTTTCAAAAAAGTCTCACCAAGGCTGTTCATTTTATCAAAAATACAGTAAAAACAGTAGTGTTGTAAATGTATTATTACAATTTAAGGGAACTGTTCCCTATTTGAATATATTTTCAAATATAATTTATTCCTGTGATGGCATGGCAACGCTCAATTTTCAGCATCATTACTCCAGTCTTCAGTGTCACATGATCCTTCAGAAATCATTCTAATATGCTATTTACTGCTCAAGAAACATTTCCTATGATCAATGATAAAAACCTCTGGAACTATTTCTAGTTCTGTATTTTGCCAGAATTGCTTAATTTTTGTTTTTGTTCTACGTGTTTTGATCTTGACCATTCTTCTGTCTCAGACATGTTTTATTCAATGGGTCCTGGCTATATGACCAGCAGTGTGCTGTCGACACGCTCTGGGAGTGAATTATCTGACAGCGATATGGAGTCGTCCATTCATAGCCAGAGCAGCCTGGCTCAAACAAACCCTCTGTCTCCACAGGTCAGTGCTTATATGTCAGGGTTTCCGCGGGGCATTAAAAAGCATTAAAAGTCATTAAATGGATTTTGTGAAAATTAAGGCCTTAAATGGCATTAAAAAGCATTAAATTTGATTCCTACAGGCATTAAAAATGTTCATAGTTTTGAAGAGAATTTTATATCAATTTATTTGAATATAGCCTTCATATGTCGCAAAATATGTACGTTAGTGTGTGATAAACCTATTTTTTAGCGTATAGTAACATTGTGGTGCGCGAGCTGATCATCAGAGATGATCTCTTTAAACAGACATCAGTGAAAGGTTTGTAGTTTAGTCGGATGTCAATGGCAAAGAAAATAAAACAAGGCATGTAGCTTATTATTAACGTTAACTGACGAGAGAGAGAGCGCAGTTCTGTTGAATGTGATTGCTAAATCGTCCACTCAGCACGTGTTATTGCTAAATCGTTCACTCAGCACGTGTTATTTGGATGACAACTAAATCAGGTAAAGTAAAACATGACCTGTTACCTGATTTATGTATAACTCCCTACATTATTACTGGATGTTTGCAGTCAATAAGTTCCATGAATGCAAACATCCAAAGCGCGCACCCCGCAAATCAGCGTCTCAGCGCGCGAATACTGAATTGAATTGTCTTTTACGTCTTGCGCTTGTACGGAGGAATTCACACTAAATTATGTAAAAACGCCCATATTTGCGAGTATCCTAGTAAACAAAGTCAGGTATATCAAGTGAACGTAGCCATGGCCCATGTTCAAATGTGGTCTGTGTGTTCGGTCTTAAAGGGGCAGCACTTCAATAAACTGCTGTTTTAATGTTAATCAAACAATGAATGGTCAAATAAATTACTCACTGCTCTTGACTAAATAGTCTACCATTTTCAACTTTCAAAGATCCATCTATATTTAATTTATCCAGTAATGAATATGCATTATGCAATATTTTTCCACATTTGATTACTTTATTCAAATTTCTGTACCTGTAGATCTACCCTAAAAACTCTAAAAACACTGCATTTCATTCGTAGCCTTTCTTTGTTCTATTGTATTTATTTGTAAGTTGATTATTCATTCTTATTTTGTTGCTGACTGCTTACCTTTTAATAATGTTTTAAATTCACACTAATTAGGCTGGCAGTTTTTGTTGTAGTATCAAAATTGGATTAAATAATTTATATTTCACTGGTGTCTAAACATTTGTACCACTGACCCAATCCTCAGCACTGAGCCTTCTGGAGCTGCTAGTCTAAATATGTGCTGTGCTATTCAATGAAAGATAAAATATGATAGAGCAATAGAATGTACAGTAACAGAAGCCCATTCAATGCATTTTAGCAGGCTTAATTAAGCATTCAAATAATTGAAAAAATATATATTTGATGAACAAATTAAGCCAACTAATATGATTATTACTAATACATTTAAAAATTACAAATGCAGTGAAAATTCAGGGATCAGTTACGGTATCGGTATCTCGTTCTGCAAAAAGTGGTATGGGTCCATCCCTAATTCAAAATATTGTGATATTTTTTTTGTTGTTGTTGAAAAAATACAATTGTTTCACGCTAAATCAACACTGCAGCCCGTCTGAGATATAGAGCTATTTCTCATGGCTATGAGCATGATATTAAGTATATAAGTATATAATACAACTTTCATTCTTCAGGTCAATCATATATATTAATGGGGGAAAAAATCAGTTTCATTATACTTTCAATGGTTAAGGCGATTTCCCATTTCCCAAGGCAAATTACGCCTATGTGTTCCAGGAAATATATATTATATATATCCGTGGTGAGTCATGGGTCGTGTATGGCATTAAAAAAATTCAAAATGGCATTAAAAAGGCATTAAAAAGGCATTAAATTTAATTTGAAGATACCTGCAGAAACCCTGATATGTGCAAAGGTGTTTTCTGATGTTTTGATGTTTTCTGTGATGTTTTCTGTGTTCACCAACACCCTGATGAAGGCCAGTGGGCCGATACGCGTTGGTGTTTTTTAATGGTTTAGCCCTCGATCGTACAATAAAGCCTTTTCTACATTTGTAACCTACTGAGTGCCTGGACTTGGATTTCTTTCCAATTTTTATGAACTTTCAACCCTTCCAAGAGCACCAGAGGATACAAGGGACACCAGCAGTGCTCCAGTTTCATTTTGTTTAGTTATATAATATACAGGGTTTAAGATAACACACTTTCCCTTGTACATACAAATAAAAAAAATTCTTAATATATTGATGTTGATCAGGTCCATGGACCTGTTTTGCATCAGCTACCCATGTATGTATGTGTATGATTGACATGCTCTTTATGATGTGTCTCTTACAGGGAATGCTCAACTGTCCTCGTCGTTATCCTGTACCAGGATCCTTATCTAGTTTGCCTCAATGTAGCAGACCTCCAAGTATATATCTAAACCTGTTTTAAACACACGTTGTGTATGTCACTGCATTCCATTAACTTTTTATTTTGCAATCCGTCAATTTTTTCCCAATAGAACGGTCGTCTCGAGACGGCCAATCAGAGCCGATGAAACCAGATTCGTTGCTTCGCCTCTCACTGGGCGGAGTCACCCTGACCCTTTTAGAGCAGGACCCGCCTCCTGGGCCGGATGGGCTCTCCTCATTGGCTGAGGTGTCAAAGTTGTTTTTCCGTGAGCTTGCGTTCTTTAAGGACAGCATGTTCAGCGAGAGAGACTTTCAGAACCTGAGAGGAAGCTTTGCTAAAGCATGCGCCCACTCCCACATCAGGTACGACAGGAATCAACTGCTATGCTCACTGATTGTATATGTACGTGCACGCAATTCTTTTGACTCCCTCTGACCTCTGGTCTTCAGGGTGACCGGTGCAGCAGTGCAACTGGCATGTGAGATGCGTAGCGCAGGGCGACACAACCGAGCCACGTCCTCCGACCTCTCCTTCAGCAGGCTGGAACTGCTGGAGTGCCTGTGGGACTCGGGCGGTCCGCAGTACACAGAAGTAAACAGCACATCTTCAGACTCCTACACTAAAATGCTATTATCTATCAGGCTTTCAGGGTTGGGTGATAGGTTCACATTTTAGGTGTTTTTAATTTTCATCACTCATAAATTTTGTTTATTTGACCAAAATCAGTCCTTATTTATATATTTGTTAATCTTTACTATAAAGTTCAGCAACCATCTTCCCAAAGTTTTCATGAAAAATGCTTATAAACCAGTTGTTGTTAAAAAAAGAGAAGTTTTTAAAGCAGGGGTTCTCCACTTTCCTGCAGAGTTTTGCTTCGATCCTAATTTAATCAAGGTTAATGCTAAACTCTGCGGGAATGTGGACCTCGAGGGACAGAGTTGAGAAAACCTTGCTTTATAGGCTTCCTGCAGTTTTCTGCCAAAAATAAAATAAATGTTGTATGTTTAACATTTTAGAATGAAGAAATTAAACAGTCGTAAATAGTATTGTAAAATAAAACAATAATATAAAATATATTTTTTTAAATCAATTGTTATAGTTGAATATTACAATAGTTATTTTGCTTCATATTTGTATTTAGTAGTAGTAGTAATAATAATAACCATTAATAACAATAATCCATTGAATCATTAACTAATGTTAACGAATTGAGCAAAATTTTTTAAAGTGTTACCATTTTTATGACCATTTCTCCCCTCTCTCTAACCCTTAAAATTATAAAAAAAAAAGCTTAGAATTAAATAGAATTTAAGACTACATGTAAATGATTTATGATTATGATTGGCTGGCCACATACTGACCAAATATTTGACTAATATCTGAACTCTTATTTCACGTAAAGTGCAGTAACGTCCTGTTTTTCATTAGATGTCCTCTTGAAACTCATTTTCTACATCATTTTGTAGAATATTTTTTTTCTTTTTTTCTGTTGCACTCTGGAATACGATCTGGATGGTCAAAACATCCAAACGGCCTTATTACCAGAAATGTACCAGTTGTTCGCCAGATTATTACAGTGGTGTAATGGTTTAATATAGTCACACCTCAGTAGCTTTGCAAACTGCTCAAGGATAATCTTAAACAGATGTGAATACAGTTTGAGTTATGACAAGTCAGACTTGCAAATCCCCACCAGGAAACATCTTGCAGGCTGATGAAGCTTCTGGAAGAGTTCTTTTGAAATGCATGTGTGTTTCTTTTCCCAGCTTTTGCAGTTCCAGTCAGCCGGTGTCTTCACGATGGGCACCACTGCCAGACCCTGTGCCCAGTTCCACCACAGTCTGTCTGAGAAGCACATGCGTAAGGTACTGCAGCTTCACAGAGTCTTGTGGCATTGACTTGTGAGAAGTGTTCTTGTCTTTAATACTTTCGCTGTAGGTCTATGTTAAACTGTTCTTGCTGTTTTCTGTGTAGAGTGGAAGCAGGCGGCGTGTGGTGCGCAGAGACAGCTCGCTGCGGGTCGAGCTCGGGGAGCTCAGCTCTGAGTTGGACCTTGACATTCTGGGCCGACTGGAGGACATCCTGCAAGCCCTGAGCCACTGTCCATCGCCACCACAAAGAAACACAGCACATGCTGGAGAGGTCACTACTATCTCCTGTTCAAAAATAATAACCCATTCCTCGAATAAACTTGGTTGTAATGTATAGTTTATTCCTCTCTCTTTTTCTCTACAGTCTCATTTGTTGGAGCTCCACTCCTCTCTCCTACTTCAGTCTCCTTACGCCGTGCTGAAGGTCCGTTTCCCCATCCCTGACCTTCGACCCCCGGGGCTGAGGCGGCCTTTAAACCAGCGGGCAGTGCGAAGTGAGATCTTGAGTCTGCAGATCTCTAATCTGGAGCTGAAGTCTCAGCAGGGGCCAGACGTTCAGCAGGACGGCCCCTGCAACTCAGGAGCCAAACTTACCAAACTACTAGAGGCCTGTTTCACCGATCTGCATGGTAAAGCATCCAAAGATCATGTATTCTTTTCAGTTGTCACATACACTACCACTCAAAAGTTTGAAAGAAACACTGTTACTATAGAAAATACTTATATTCAGCAAGTACCGCGTCTGTCTAATGCCTCAGCCTTATAAGCTGGGCTAAATGTCTTTTTTTATTTTATTATTATTTTATTTTTACAAATGAAATTCTATTCCCATTTACATTTTTATTTTATTTTTTTATAAATGTTGCTGGTCAGTGCACATATGTATATATATTGCTGTTAGTTTCTGTTAGATTTTGTTTCTGTTTCACTCTGTTTATATTCTTTCTACGGTCTAGTGTTGAGGATTCAATGTTGTTTTCTTTATAAATTAATTTGATGTGTGTTTGTGTGTGTTTTAGGAGTGTATGAAGGCTGGGAGGGAGAAGCATTTCCCTGTATCCGTGTGCAGAAGAGCCCAGATCCGCAGAACCCTGATGGCATTCCAGGGTGTGTGTGTGTGTGTGTGTGTGTGTGTGTGTGTGTGTGTGGTGTGTGTGTGTGTGTGGTGTGTGTGTGTGTGTGTGTGTGTGTGTGTGTGTGGTGTGTGTGTGTGTGTGTGTGTGTGTGTGTTGTGTGTGTGTGTGTGTGTGTGTGTGTGTGTGTGTGTGTGTGTGTGGTGTGTGTGTGTGTGTGTGTGTGTGTGTGTGTGTCTGAGATTATGCTTTGGGTAAAATATAATACAATATGTTATACAAATCTTTAGAATCTTAGCTCCCTCTCTTTTCCATCTGTAGGATTCAGGTGCGAGTGAATGAGGGAGCGGGATCTGACGGTGTGGGTGTGTGTGAAGGGGTGAACAGGGATCTGGGGCTGGCCTCCATGTCTCTGGAGAACCCATGTGAACTACGAGAGAAAAACAGCTCTCCCTTCTCTTCCAATCGCACCATGTTTGAGACGGAAGAGGTTTGTCCAGTCTGCCCTTCTGTCTTTCTTTCATTCATTCCTAAACTTCACTCATTCTCTGTCTCTTTCTCAGATGGTGATCCCAGCTGACCCAGAGGAGATGGAAGAGTTCCAGTCTCAGTGTATATGTCAGTGTCAGTATGTGGTTGATATCACGTTTCCTGTAGCTTACATCCTTCTGCCCAGTAAAGAGGCTTTTCTGAGCATCTATAACAGGTATCGCTCAACTCTTACACATTCAAAAGAACATTGATTTCAAATACCCTTTTCAGCATAAAATAACCTTTCAGATTATATGCATGTTGTGTCAGGTATAAAATTAACTTTTTTTTTGCCAGCCAATCCTTTGTATTTTCCAAAATAAAATAAAGCAAATTTCTTGAACTCTTTCTCCCCAGGATTAATAATGATCTGTTGATGTGGGAGCCCCTCCACCTCCTCCGTCACCTCCTCCTGCTCCTCCTTCTTCTTTTCAAAGTTCTCGTAGTCCCTCACACCAGCACAGACCTGAAGAGGATGAATTTTACCTCTGTAAATCTGCATTCAGGCTGGGTCAGTCATGATCATCTGTTTCATATTGAAAATTATGAACATTTTGGGTCAGGGTTATTTTAGTATTATTTATATACTGTTATAGTGTATATTCATATTTTGAATTTCAACTAATTTCAATTAATTGTCAAAGCAAGTTTTTAAAATTTTATTTTTTCATTCAATATTTGGATTTTGTTTAATAGTTTTAGTTAACAATAACTGTTTTGGATTGTGCTGTGTTAAAAATCCTTTACCTAATCCTTCACCTATATTTAATAATTATAACACTATAACACCAATAATTAAAATATGATCCGCATTTGAAATTGCTGTTAAACCTCTCATTATGCTAAATTATCATCAAATATTGGATTCAATCTTTTTGTCACCTTGTTTTCTTTCAATTAGCACAAGTTTTAAGCACAAAAAGCTGACTGATCGTAGGCCTCATTTGATCTGAGCTTGATCTTGGTTTCTTTGAGTGAAAAAAGTACACAAGCTTATTCACCTAAAAAAAAAGCTGAGGTGCATAAGCTCAGATCAATAAAGTTACTAGTGGGAATGTTTAAAAAAAAATATATACCCTGTGTGAGCAAAGTAAGTAAATTTAGTCCAATGCGATAACATTAAGTAGCATTTTCAGGAAAAAGAAAATCTTCTCTGGGTCAAAATGACCGAAACACAACATGAGGGTTAAAAATTAATTCCTAGTGTTTTCACTTATGGCAGAATCTGACTCTGAGGAAGAGGAGCCTCAGTTCTACTCAGCCAAGCAATCAAAAAGGAGAAAACACTTAGAGCCTCAGTCCAGCCATGCACTGAGTCTGCTCTGTTTAACAGTGCTGATTGGAAAAGGCCGGCTTCAAGCCATGACAGACAGCAAGGTAAATTAAATAAAAAATGTCATGATACATTGGTGTGGCTTTGGTGTAGAGTTTGAAAGCCCCAAATTTCAGAAGTAGACACAAATACCAGTTAAAATGTTTTCCAATTCAATTCGCATTTCACAAATCCAATTTTGATACCATTTTAAGAATGAAGCAGGACGTAAAGTGGACCTCTGTCATGGAGAACTCATTTTGGACTTGGAAGGGGGGAAGATTTTTAGTGTGACGCAACACCAGAACAATCCCAATCTCAGCTTCCTGACCATAGAGAGTAAAAGAGTGGAGCTGTATCATAAAGGTGAGCCGTTAAACCTGTTAAAACTCTTCCTGTAGTTTTGCATGGGGGGAAAACTGTTCTGAAATGACAAATGTTTGTGTGTCTTTGGCTCTTTATACAGCGGAAGTGCCCGACTCCCCTATTCCTGTGAAACTGGAAATGCCCAGGTTCACTTCCCCAGGTCATCTGGACCCTACCATTTACCCCACAGAGGTGGGGAGTGAGCAGCGTCGGTGGCCGAGAAACTGGCGTTCAGATGCTGTCAACTGCCATTAAAATCACATTAGATCTTGAAAGGAATGTCAAGGTTAGTGTGTTTACTTTATCAGCATACATACAGCATACTTGCAAAATGTAAACTATATTTCCGCACAACTCTTATTAATTTGCTTAAAGCTGCTGTCCGTAACTTTTTTAGGTTAAAAATAATCCAAATTAATTATTAAAAAAAAAACATCTTCAGCCAGTGTTCAAAACTATCTGCTTGCCATAGCTAAGATTCAAAACGGTTAGCTTGTAATAATGATTTTAATTCCAGTGGTACTGGTGGGTTTTCGCGGGAAATTCAAGCATGTCTTTGCGTCATTACTCACATCCGTACACATAAAGAAGGAGTTTCGGCTAGCCGGCTATACTGCGCGTGAGGAGATGTAGAGATAGGCTTTTCTCGCAGCACTTTACATGATTAAACTTATGGTGGATCCAGAAAGATCCAAACAACAATCATCAGTGTCAACTGGAGATTAACCAGTTATAAAACCCAAAAGACTTCGTACTTCGGATTTAAGGTGGAAAGAGAAAGAAACCGTCTCATGCGAACACAAGGATACACATCGGTGGGGCTTTTGAAAGGTGCGTGAACTCCTAAGGGGTTTGAAACGGAAGAAGAGACGGCTTTTTTCTGCTGAACAAGTAAGACATTTCAATAGTTCAATCGTGTAACAGTACGTTTTCTTAATTCACACAGTTATGGAGTTTCCTTTGTTGTGCCTTTCTCGTTTAGCTATTATGGAGAATATGATTTCTGAACTACACAGGTAATCATAAAACACATTAAATAACGTTAGTCACGCAATGCTGATGTTGTTAACATGAACAATTTGAGAACAAATTTAAGTAGGCTATGATTTGCACGGTTGCTGTAAATCGCGCTGATTAAATCTAACGATCACTTGTCATGTCGAATGCTTTTTCCCCCTTAGTTGATCAGAACAAAAATGGATGTTACTTACTTGTTCAGAAGACATTTTCCGGTAAAAATTCTTATGTTGGTCAAGCGTTCAAAAAGTGAATCTGTGATTCTGAATGACAGTATCCACACAGCGCGGTGATTGACAGCAGCACTCGCCTCAAAACACTGTGTTCATCCGCGGGTGTTTCATGCCGATTTACAACCCACGTAAAGATGATAATTCCGCGAATCACTGCAGTTACAGATTTCGAACAGAGATGGCGAAAAAAAGGGAAAATGCTACGGACTGCAGCTTTAATGTGACTATTAGGCATTAAGATATTATAAACATTAACATCAGGATTAGTAAAGCGGCTTTGTCCTGTGTACTGTGAAAAGTGTTATTTCATCTTCTTTTCGCCTGTCGGTTCTGTTGATAATAGTTGTTTGTTTTTTGTTTGTCAACTATAAGTATTCATCTCATTTTCTCTGTAGGAGTTCGTGGTTGCGCTGCGACTCCATGGTGCTACTTTAAGACATCACATGGTGTTGACCAATCACAGCTGGCATGAGCAGGTACCTGTTGGGAACTAGTTTACTAGATGTGTACTTTAAACAGGCGTGTGGATCTGTCATGAACTTCTGGCTGATGTGTCTCTCTTCATTCTCTATTCAGATAGTTGATTTCCTTGATGTCATCGATGATGACATTTTAGGCTACACCCCACCTGCCGTCATCACAGTTCTTCACACACACCTGGCCACCTGTGCAGTGGACTACAGGTATTGTAGTAACACTGAATGTTTGGAGAAGTCTGACAAAAATGCTCTTTGTTCTTTCTGTCAACTTTTTTTGTCTTTTCTCCCTCCAGGCCTCTTTATCTTCCTCTGCGAGTTTTGTTTACAGCCGAGTCCTTTTCTTTATCCAGCAACATCATTGTAGACACCGCAACCTTTCACCTCAGGTACTGGTGACTGTAGTGTGATCCTAAACGCTTGCATGAAGATTAATTGATTAGATCTAACCACTCTGATATCTACTTTTAGGTTTATCTTAGATGACTCTGCATTGTACCTGTCTGATCAATGTGAAAGTGATACTGTGGATTTGCGGCGAGGTACAGAACAAGCAGAGCTTTTAAAATCTGAATTTGCATTAATGTGGGCCACCTCTAATCATACGGTTTTTATGTGTCCAGACTATGTTTGTGTATTAGACATTGATCTGCTGGAACTGGCCATAACGACTTGGAAAGGAACTGACTCAAGTAAACTGGTTAGTTTCATGCTAATCTTCACCGGCTTGAAGATTTCATAGCATTTGACTTGTATTAGTGACTTATTTTTTGTAAAATAATTTGAATATGACCAGTAAACATTTTATTTATGTAAAATAATATAATAATAATATTGCAGGACTTCAGCTCCTGCTTAAAATGTAATGTCAACTTCTCACAAATGCTTGTTTTTGTTTTTATCTTCCATTTTGTTTATAACTATCTGTCTGTCTTTATGAATATTTCCAGACTCAGCCGCTGTTTGAGCTTCGTTGTTCTAATAATGTAGTTCACGTGCACACCTGTGCGGACTCGTGTGCTGCTCTAGTTAACATGCTGCAGTACCTGGTCTCCCAGGGCGATCTACACCCTCCCCCTCGCCACACATCCCCCACGGAGATCGCCGGACAGAAACTTCTGGTGAGATTTGTCTTTTAAAGTTGTGCTATAGCTTCTTTCCCCCGGCTTGTTTTCAACTGTAAAATGTCTGTCTTTTAGCTGTCAGAAAGTCCCGCGTCCCTTCCGTCGTGCCCACCAGCAGAGACAGCAGAGATTAACCAATGCGACCTCACAGATGCCTTGATTGACACTGAGAGAATCCTTCAGGAAGACACGCAAGATTCTGGTGAGACTTTGTCAGTTGTTTATATAGATCTAAGAAATATCTAGATAAGAACATGTAGAAATCAGTTAATGTTTTGTTTTTTGACTAATATTTTATAGATTTGAAAATATATAATTTTAGAATATATTAAGAGTTTGTGGTCGGTAATATGTTTATGAAAGAAGTCTCTAATGCTCACCAAGGCTGCATTTTTATGATGATAAATACAGTAAAAACAGAAATATTGTCAAATATTTTCACTTCTGTTAATAATAGGATGATTGTTGTTTGTTTGTCACCTATAATTATTCATCTAATTTTCTCTGTAGGAGTTTCTGGTCACAAATTATATTTGCAAAATAAATTATATTTTTGAGTGTATTAAGACTAATTTGTGGTCGTTAATATGTTTATTAAAGAAGTTTCTAATGCTTACCAAGGCTGCATTTTTATGATAAAAATACAGTAAAAACAACAATGTTGTGAAATATTATGAAATATCATTTTCATGATTAAAAAATGCAATAATTTTTTATTATTTTATTATTATTATTTAAAATAGCTGTTTTCTATGGTAATATATTTTCAAATGGAATTTATTCATGTTATGACAAAGCTGAATTTTCAGCGTCATTCCTCCAGTCTTCAGTGTCACATGATCCTTCAGAAACCATTCTAATATGATAATTTGCTGCTCAAAAAACATTTATTCTTCTTCTTATTATTATTATCGATGTTGAAAACAGTTGTGCTGCTTCATGTCAAATGACTATACGGTCACTTTTGATCAATTTAATGCATTCTTGCTTAAAACAAATATTAATTTCTTGACCTTTGAATGGTATAGATTAATGGTTATTCAAATGTGTGTATTTGCCCAGCAGGTTCTCCTTCCATCCGGCGAGCCTCACCGGTCTCAGTCTATCTGTTCCCGGGAGAAGCCCCTAAGCTCCGCCCCTCTGTTCTAGAAGGGGAGGAGTCTGATATTGATGGACTGGTCACCACAGCATTGGAAGCTCATGCAGATATTATGTCAGAGGAAGGGTCAGAGGGTTCCACCGACAACGATGATTTCTGCATCCTAGAGGCTCCTGGGATGGGCATCCCAGTATATACCCTCATTTTTAATGTTCTTTAAAATTGCGTGTTGAATTTTTTTTTATAAGAAAGAGTGAAATAATATTTACTTTTTAATTTCAACTTATTTTTTACACCTTATTTCTTTCTTGTCCTTTTCTCTCATGTGTAAGTTAATAACTCATCTCTCTGATAGCCTAGAGACGGTGAGCCTGTGGTGACCGTGCTCTCCCAGGGTCTTATAAAGGTGCGGGATGGATACTACTCTCGGCCACGGGGCAGTTCAGATCTGCTACGCGCCCCAGCCCGTTTCCCAGTGCCTCAGAACAGAGTGGTGCTCCGAGAGGTGTCCGTTGTCTGGCACCTGTACGGCGGCAAAGACTTTGGCGGCAAACCCAGCTCAGCCCATACACCACACAGCCATAAGTAAGTCTAGCAGAAGGTCTGAGAATAGAGAATTTTAGGGTGCTTGGTTTGATTAGCTAGTCCGAACCTGTGTTCGATTGAATTGATTAAATTGTCGCATTGTTGCATTGTCGTCTTAGTTTGGTTCACTTTCACAAGGCAGCATTTCAAAGCGTACCAAAAACTTGTAAAAAAAATCTTGTTTCTGAGAAGAACAATTAAACAACACATTGGTTCTCAACTGTAATAACTGATGTGCTCACCCACAGAATCTGACACTGCTGCTTTTTTTTGTAACACATTTCCCATTATGAATTTTGAGTGCTTTCTTATCCCCGAACTGCTTCAGAGTTAGTTTACAATCGGGCCAAGATTAGGCCTCCTCGATCAGGCGATCTCAAACTGATCGTTTTAGTGCGGATCCAAGCATGACTGCAGTGTTCATATATGCCGAACTAATTGCACTTTTCCATTACCAGTACCAGCTCAACTCGCCTCGACTCGGCGTTTTCCATTACAGATAGTACCTCCGCAATAGTACCTGGTCATCATAGCGACGCCACAGGAAACTGCCGTGACACAATCTTCTACGCGACACACACCCGCTACCCACACACACAGGGCAATGGAGGAAATCGAGTGTATGCTGTTTTAATAGTAGTAATAATGTGTATATCACACAATCTCATCTATTTAAAAATGGCGGGGTTATTCAGGAAACTGCGTCTGGCGTGTACAATGATGACGCAGTGAATAGTGACGATTCTCTCTGACCAATGAGCAGTCTGCATTATTTTCACGTCAGATTTTAGTATCGCCTCAGCTCGCTCAGAACCTCGCCGGAGGTGATACGAAAAAAAGTACCCGAAAGCAGGTACACGTACAACTTTTACACAGTGGAAAACCAAACAAAGGCGAGTCGAGTCGAGCTGGTACTGTGTAGTGGAAAAGCGCCATAAGAGGCCAGGCGCTGAAACAAATGCTCTAAACGAGCCTGGTGTGAAAACTCCTCAAGGTTGTTTGTGTCTCTCAGGGTTCGTTCAGCTGCTCCCGGAGCCCGTGGTTCTCCCTCTCGTTCAGCAGTGCCCTCACGGCCCCAGAACTCTTGGCGGTGGGTTGGAGGAAGTGGGCGGCAGCACACACTGCTTATGGAAATACAACTGACAAAGGTATATTGTGTTAAGTTATGTTTCTTTTACTGCGCATGTGTGAAGAGCACCTTTAATTGGTGAGCGCGGTTTTTTGTTGTGTTTTTTTGGTTCAGTCTGGCGTTCTATGAGAGGTAGAGCGGCTGTTATGTGATGGCGCAATAAAGAATCTACCGTCTGATAACTGTTGTAGTTATTGAATAAACATTGGTAGCAGAGGATGGCTGCTGCTGGGAATTACAAAAATCCCCCACCGTTTGACGAGAAGACGGCTTATGAAAGTTGGAAAAATGAGATTGAAATTTGGAGACGCGTTACTGACCTGGAAAAGAAAAAACAAGCCTTGGCAGTTACTCTGTCACTAACGGGCAGAGCAAGGAACAGTGCTCTGGAAATTTCCGCTGAGGATTTGAATGATGACACGGGAATGCAAACACTCATAGCGAAGTTGGACTCTGTATTTTTAAAAGAAGAAAAAGATCGGCAGTACGAGGCCTACACGGAGTTTGACCGGATCACTAGAGAGAGCGGTGTTTCAATGGTGGAATACATCGTCGAGTTCGAACGTCGATACAACAGGCTACGTAAGTTTAAAATGGAGCTTCCTGATGCCGTACTAGCCTTTAAGCTACTTGATACGGCCGGACTTACTGTTAAAGATAAACAGTTAGCACTTACAGCTTGCTCTAGCGTTTCTTTCACTGATATGAAATCAGCCTTGAAAAGAATTTTTGGAGATAACGTTACTTCACCACGAGAGGGCGGCAGTGTACTGCAAAACACAGATGGTGACACTGCCTATTACACGAGATATTCAGGAAAACGGGGACACAAGTTTAACACTACACAACAACCCCAAACCATAGCTCAAGGCACAAACCCTCTTGATAAATATGGAAGAAGAACGAAATGTGCAATTTGCCAAAGCACGTATCACTGGGCAAAGGACTGTCCAAATAAAAATGAACATGTAAGACTGACAAAAGATGAAGGACTAAAAGATGACGTTGAAGAATGTAACATCACTTTGTTTTCAAATGAATCTTTGTCTAACACAGAAATTTTCATGGTGGAGGCTTTAGGATCAGCTGTGATTGACACAGCCTGTACAAGAACTGTGTGTGGAGAAAAATGGCTTGAAGATTACACAAGTGGGCTGCCACAGAGTGAGTTACTGAAAATAGATGACAAACAAAGTGCAAGACCATTCAGATTTGGTGATGGCAAGGTTGTTTATTCCACAAGGAAAGTTACCATTCCAGCAAGGATAGGACATACCAGATGCAAAATAGAGACGGAAGTTGTTCCTGCAGAAATACCAATGCTTTTAAGCAAGACTTCATTGAAAAGAGCAAGTGCAGTTCTGGACATTGCAAGTGACAAAGCAATGATGTTTAAACAACCTGTTAAACTTGAACTAACATCTTCAGGACATTACTGTGTGAATTTGAGAGAAGACAGTCATCCAGAAGAAAAGGAGACAAGTGAGAACAAGACACAAAATGAAAATGAAATTCTTGCTGTGACAGAAAACATGACAACAAAAGAAAAGGAGACAGTCCTATTGAAACTACACAGACAATTTGGACATGCTTCAGCTGATAGACTGCAAAAATTACTGGCCTGCTCAGGTAATCACGATGATGAAAGCAACACAATTCTCAAGAACATTGTTAAAAACTGTGATACATGTACCAGATACAGCAAGCCAAAACATAAGCCTGTAGTGGGTTTGCCTATGGCATCAGCCTATAATGAGACTGTGGCTGTGGACTTACATGAGCTTGAGCCTGGAGTATGGTATTTGCATGCTATTGACCATTTCACACGCTTCAGTGCAGGGAGTATCGTCACCACAAAGAACCCAAAAGAGATAGTGAAGCACTTTATTCACTGCTGGATAAGTGTTCATGGTCCCCCATGCAGATTGTTTAGTGATAATGGAGGTGAATTTAATAATAACGAAATGAAGGACATGGCTGAAAAGTTTAACATTGAAATCAAAACAACGGCAGCATACAGTCCATGGAGCAATGGCCTTGTTGAAAGGCACAATCTGACCCTAACTGAAATTCTGCTGAAACTGAAGAGGGACAACAACTGTGACTGGAAGACAGCTCTAGATTGGGCACTAATGGCAAAGAACTCCATGCACAATTTGCATGGTTATAGTCCCTACCAGTTAGTGTTTGGGCAGAACCCGAATCTTCCCTCAGTCCTCACCAATAAGCCTCCAGCTCTAGAAACAAGTATGAGTAGTTGGATAGCTAAACAAATCACCACACTACATGCAATGAGAACAGCATTCACAGAAGCCGAATGCTCAGAGAGAATTAGCAGAGCCCTTCGTAAGCAACTGCGGCCCGTTGATGACAGATATGAAACGGGGGACAAAGTGTATTATAAGCGAGTAGATTGTAATGAGTGGAAAGGTCCAGGTGTGGTCATTGGCCAAGATAGTGTGGTTGTATTTGTCAGGCATGGTGGAACCTATGTTCGGGTGCATCAGTCTAGACTAAGAAAGGTGGATGACCCACAAACAAACCTGGAGGAGACAGAAAGGGAACAAATGAAAAAAAATGAAAATCCCACATTAACACCAGCAGCAGATCTTAGTGACACTGAAAGTGAAACTGAGGAAATGACACCAGAAAATGATGAACCCCTCAATGCTGAAGATGTCAGTGAACCTTCTGCATCAGTGCTACCTGGAGGTGATAGTCTTTATCAACCCGACACGCCACAAACCTGCTCATCCACAAACTGTGAAGGTCTAAGCCTAAAAAAAGATCAAATAGTTAAATACACAGATAATCAAAGTGGACAAATCCATATTGGAAAAATCCTCAGCCGAGCAGGAAAAGCAACCGGCAAACACAAAAACTGGTACAATTTGCAGTTCAGTGAGCCTGAGGAAACTGCTGGCACGACTGCATCAGTCAATCTAGGACAAATGGACAATGTTCAGGTGATTCCGTCCGAACATGCTAAGTTGAGCACTGACTACAATGAAGAAGATATATTGATAGTACATGATGATCTCTTCACGCATGAAAAAAGTACAGAACTCAGCACCTGGAAGAGAAATAACGTCTTTGAAGAAGTGAAAGATGAAGGCCAGAAGTGCATCTCCACGAGGTGGGTCTGCACACTCAAAGAAACAACTGATGGAGTTGTACGTAAGGCCAGACTAGTGGCGAGAGGCTTTGAAGAAATGAACACTCAAGACCTTCCCAAAGACTCACCTACATGTGCCTCAGAGTCTCTTAAAATGATCATGGCAGTAATATGTCAAAATAAATGGCAGCTAAACTCCATGGACATTAAAGCAGCCTTTTTACAAGGTAAAGAGTTAACCAGAGATATTTACATTCGCCCACCACAAGAAGTGCAGAACAAAGGAACCATATGGAAGTTGAAAAAATGTGTTTATGGCCTAACAGATGCTTCTTTATTCTGGTATAATAGAGTGAAAGATACCATGCAACAATTGGGAGCTACCGTGTCAAAGGTAGATCCAGCAGTATTCTACTGGGTGGATGATTCCTGCAAGGTGATGGGGATTCTTGCGTCACATGTGGATGACTTTATTTGGGGTGGTACAGATGCATTCTCCATAAATATCATTCCTCAGTTGAAAGCTGCCTTTCAAGTCGGACGGGAAGAACATGACAGTTTCAGCTACATTGGAATAGAAGTACATTCTAAGGACGATGAAATACAAGTACAACAAGGAACGTACATAAAAAATCTGCAACCCATCCCAGTGGATTCCACCAGAGCAACACAACGTGAAGCGTCATTGACAGATGATGAGATGGACATGCTAAAATCAAAGATTGGACAAATATTGTGGGTTGCCAGGCAAAGCCGACCTGACATTATATATGACATATCCATGTTGGCATCTAACACAAAGCATGCTACCGTTCAGACCCTGCATTCTGCAAATAAACTTATCAGAAAACTGAAATCAGAAGAGGTCATCTTGAGGTTCCAGTACTTAGGGGAAAACAGTTCTGTTAAATTGGTGGTGTACAGTGATTCCTCAATGGGAAATCTTCCAGACGGTGGCACACAGGGTGGTCATTTCATCATGCTTATGGGGGAAAATGGAACATTTTCACCTATATCTTGGCAGTCAAAACGGATCAGAAGAGTTGTACGGAGTACCTTAGCGGGAGAGACTTTGGCACTTGCAGATGGAGTTGACAGTGCAGTTTTCCTCGCTACACTATACTCTGAGATTACCACTGGTGGCTGCTCATGCATCAATGTGCCTATTGTGTGTGTAATAGACAATCATTCTCTTCTTGATGCTCTCAAATCTACAAAATCTGTAACCGAAAAGAGACTGCGCCTAGAAATCAGTAGCATGAAGGAGCTTATTCACTCTGGAACTATTCAGCAGATCTTGTGGTCAGCCACTAAAGAGCAGCTAGCTAACTGCTTGACCAAAAAGGGCGCATCTGCACTTGGCCTCCTGAAAGCCCTCAGCACAGGTGTTTGCCATCTTAAGGACTGAATGGATTTGCTTATGTTTTGTCAATGTCTAGTCGTTTAAACTGAGGTACCTAAGTTATCCTGTTATAATAATAACAAATGCTTATGTTCTAAACTTGAACAGTTTTTTTTTTCATAAAGAAAAAAGGGAGATTGTTAAGTTATGTTTCTTTTACTGCGCATGTGTGAAGAGCACCTTTAATTGGTGAGCGCGGTTTTTTGTTGTGTTTTTTTTGGTTCAGTCTGGCGTTCTATGAGAGGTAGAGCGGCTGTTATGTGATGGCGCAATAAAGAATCTACCGTCTGATAACTGTTGTAGTTATTGAATAAACATATTGTACTGAAATAAGCCATTTGTAGATTCAGAAAGCCTTGTTTCCAACTTCTTTCTCTGTCTTCAGGTCAGTTTCCAGCATGAGACGTACCCAGTGGTGACGCCCCCTGCTGCAGGACTGGATGCTGAAGGACCAGGACTTGGGGAGCAGCCTGTTTCCCGACAGGTGTTTATCGTCCAGGAACTTGAGGTGCGAGACCGCTTGGCTTCCTCTCAAATCAACAAGTTCCTGTACCAGTACACCAGTGAGAGCATGCCGCGCAGAGCCCATTCCAACATGGTGAGTTACAGATAGGAATATGAAGAAAATAAGGTCCTGTTGGTGCTCGTGTTCTCACCTGTCCCACTCGCTGCTGTAGTTGACAGTGAAAGCGCTACAGGTGATCCCTGAATCAGGTCTGGGCGGACCGGAGTGCTGTCTGAGAGTCAGTCTGTTACCGCTGCGTCTCAATATCGACCAGGTACACACATTACTCATTATATAATGTCAGCATAGTAATGTTTTATATCAGGTTTGGTAAAAGCCACACACATTTGTTTTCATTTCCCAGGATGCACTTTTCTTCTTGAAGGACTTTTTCAGTAGCATGGCTGCAGGAGTTAATCCTTACTTACCCGTCGACCCTGCAGCTGAGGGTAAGTCTGCCCCTTTTTTATATTACTATTTAGGTTTAATTTATTTCAATTTCAGTTTTAGTTTAGTTCAGTTTTTTATTTCCAGGTAGTAATTTTTAGTGCTTCAACATTTCTAATTTTCTTTTAGTTTAAGTTTGTCATCTAATATTTACATTTTTATTTCAGTGAACAAAATAATTTATTTACTTTTATATAAAAACCCTGATATGTATATGTATTTAAATTTATAATTTTAATTGCACCCATTGTTTTTTTAGTAAACAATACTTTACCATTTGTGTGATCTTTATTTGTGATCTTCATATCCCAGTGAGGACTGACGCTCCTCAGAAGGCTTCAGACGACACAGATCCTGCCTCTGGATTGGGCCATGATCTTGCTGCTTCTGTAGAAACAACCTTTAGTGAGCAGAGCTCCTCCTCCGCTGGCTCCTCGTCCTCCTCTGAGCAACCCATCTACTTCAGGTAGAAGATCTGACGTCACACTGCATGACAAAACTAATGTCTAAATCAGAATGAATGTCTGTTCACACTCTTTCTCTTTTAGAGAGTTTCGTTTTACCTCTGAAGTTCCCATCTGGCTGGACTATCAGGGAAAGCATGTAGTTATTGAGCAGGTTGGTGATCACCTATATAAAATAACTGATTCTTTATGTTCATGTGGTCATAAAGCCAGTTTATCTGTGTAGTTTGAGTGCTAAACCTTAAAACAACAACAACATAAGCTTTCCCATTTTTTCTGAATAATATCCGTGGTTTGTTTAGTTTAACTGCTTTTATAATAATATACATCATCTCTGGTTTCATAGGGAACATTTGCAGGCATTCTGATTGGTCTGGCCCAGCTGAACTGCTCTGAACTGAAGCTGAAGAGATTGTGCTGTAGACATGGGTAAATGCTTTCGCTCACAAACACATCTTCGTCTTTACTTTTTGCCTGCGTTACTATTTTAATCTAGATCTGAAAAGTGAGTTGTTGCTTTGTCTCAGGCTGCTGGGTGTTGATAAGGTGATTCAGTACGCAGTGAATGAGTGGCTTACTGACATCAGGAAGAACCAGCTGCCGGGGATTCTGGGAGGTGTAGGTCCCATGCATTCTGTTGTACAACTCTGTGAGTACGATATGTCTCATTTGTGTGCAGTACTGTTTCGTCTCAAGTGCTCTGGCTTTTTTTCCAGTGATGTTAGAATTGAATGGCCATGAGATTAATCTTAAATATTGCGATTGAATGCTATCAAGTTTTCTGTCCTCTGCAGTCCATGGTGTACGTGATCTGTTCTGGATGCCCATTGAGCAGTACCGCAAGGACGGGCGCATTATCCGAGGCCTCCAGAGGGGGGCGGCATCATTCGGCACCTCTACAGCCTCTGCTGCCCTAGAGCTCAGCAACAGACTAGTGCAGGCCATTCAGGTAAATACACACATATAACTAATCATACTCAAAACTACTGTTTATAGATATATAAAATCATTTTATTTTATGAACGTTGAATGATGTTGCTGTTTACCCCAAATATAATCACTGGAAATCATACTCCAAACTTCTGTTTATTTATATATAATATAGTATAATATTTTTTTATGAAAGTTGAATGTTGTTTTTGTTTACGATGTTACTAGATATTTTTATTAGATTTTTCTTTTTGAAAAGTTATATATTTTTTAATTATATTTAATTATTTTATATTTTAAATTACAATTAATTATATTTTAATTATGTATATTTTATAATATTACTTGCTGGTTTTCCATGTTGCTATATATTTTTAATTTGATTATTATATATATTTTTTTTATTATTATTACGTTTATTTATTTTTATATTATATTGATGTGCATCATTTGTATTTTTTTATTATTATTACGTTTATTTATTTTTGTATTATATTGATGTGCAACATTTGTATATCATATTAAATTAACCATGTTTCTAGATACACTGAATAAATTTTTTTCTTTATAGATATTTTTTAATTAAATTAAATTATTTATTATATTTGTATGTATATCATTTATGTTTTTATTTGTGTCAAACTTTTAGAATTATATATATTATATTACATAATAGTATTTTTTATGTTCATTTTTATATTTGTTGCTGGTTTACCATGTTACTAAATCTTTATTTGTTAAATGTTATATTTATATGTATCATTTTGTATATCACATTTATTTTGTTTTGTTATGTTTATAGTTATGTTTTTTATATATTTATATTCATCCTTTTTTTGTTGCTATTTACCTTGTTGCTAGATATTTTTGATTTAATATTTATCCTTCGCACTACACAGTAAAAAAAAAAAACAGCATAATAATATTAACCTAATATAATATTATAAGTAGCCTATTTCCTGTGTATTTCTAGGCCACCGCTGAGACCGTGTATGACATCTTATCTCCAACCCCACCTCTGACACGTTACATCACTGAGGGACGCCCCGCTCCCCGTCCCAGACGCACCCCTCAACCAGCTGACCTCAGAGAGGGTGTGGCCAAGGCCTATGACACTGTCAGAGAGGTACGTCCCTATATCATTACAAACATGTTCATCTCTGCGACTATTACATTTAATAAATGTATAATATAAAGTGTTTTTGGCTGATTCAACTCCTCTTATTCAATTTGACATTGCCGCCTTTGCTTTCCCAGGGTGTGATTGACACCGCTCAGACTCTATGTGATGTTGCGTCTCGTGGACACGAGCAGAAAGGTCTTCCTGGAGCAGTGGGCGGGGTTTTGCGCCAGATCCCGCCCACTGTAGTCCGTCCACTTATAGTTGCCTCAGAAGCCACTTCAAACCTACTGGGAGGAATGCGGAACCAAATTAAACCAGATGCGCGGAAAGAGGACTTCTTAAAATGGCGCACCGAAGTTGGCCAAGAATGAGATTGACGGGCGTTATTGGAGTCTGATTTTTGTTAGTATGAATGTGAGAGTGTGATAGTGAGTTCATCTGTGAGTATCAATGCAAAAACAAAGGAGAAAAAAAAGATAATTGAACCATTTTTAAGTGGCTTCCACATAGTTGCACACTTTGTTTCATGCAATGCAAATGTTTTCCACTTGCACTTTTGCTAGAAGCGAGCGCTCTAGACCGCCAAGTGCAGCTCAGTCTCTTGTCGTATTGAAACGTATGCAATCATATCAGTCTGTAACTTTACCTGTGAGCTCAAGACCGGATGTTTCCCTCTCTGAAATACGCATTTAACATCTGATTGAATTGATACTCTCCCTCTGAAGTATTTCAAACATAACGTTGAATTTCTTATTTGGGTATGGTGAAAGGCTCATTACATACATTGAGGTGGCCTTACCATACTTTTCACTTAACACTAGAAAAGTGATTCTTCTTGTCCACTTGTGTTTTAAACACAGTCCTCTATCTTGATGTCTTTGTGCCATAATTATACTGCATTGACATTTATAAAGATCTTATTTTAAACTGTCCTGATTAACTCTTTCTTAAAGCCTAAACTAATGCAATGATTATTTGAGTGGTGCAATCAGTCCCAGAGTCTCTGTACGGGATGATCACTCTTGTTTTCTCTCTTCAGAATGTGATGAAGAATTGTTGTCTTGTCTTTCTTCTTGTTGAATCTTGCTAAACGCCCAGTGCTGGGTTTCTCAAAAGCACTGTGAATATAATTGCTTCCTCAATCTACTTATGCTTATGATGCTTTTGGGAAACAAAGCACCTCAAAATTAAAAGATATGTCATTTATTTAGTAATTTGATTTTACATAAAGAAAATGAAGCCTGTTTTAGAATTTCTTACAATGTGACATTGTTTTCGTGGCAATTTGCATCTATTGTACATTTAATTCTCCTGATTCTCATTTTCAATGGTGATTTTCATTTCTGTATTTAAATCAGCATAAAGGCAGTACAACACCCTCATTATATATAAATACTTAATATATCATTATTTTTTCACAACAATTTTACATGCCAATAATGAGAATTGTAGAGAGAAATGTGCTAAATTGTCAATAACATGTCACAATGCAAACTTTATTGTCTAAAAAAATTTCTTTCCATTATTTTTGTGGTGAAAAATGCCCAGATGTGCTCTGACAGATTCAGCCTTTTACCTCCCATTTACTCCGAAATCATACATGCTTGCTTTCATCTCATTAGTTGCCTTCCTACATGTTTTAAATATTTTATTTCATATTTGTGATAATGGCTAATGAAATGTAAAAACATGATGTTGAGCATTTGATGTACTTGATATGCATGAAAAAGCGGTGGGCAGTTGGTCGGTTGACAAAGGGCTTGTGGGTAATGTTACATTCACTTGTTTGTTTTTTGTTAATGGCATAACTGTGTAAGGAAAGTGAGTTTTTGCTGTGTGTTTTTATGTGTGTCTAAACAGTGTGTGTTTGGGTGAGTGTGTAAGGACATGCATGTTTGTGTATTGATGGTTGACTGACCGGCTATGCGATTCATAGCTATCAGTGAGTTTCTTCTGTAATTACAACTATATCATACGCTGTAAGAATTACCTGTATAGTACCAAGACAATGTGTAAACAAATTAATACAAAAAAAGGAATAAAAATGTGCATTTGAAAAATATTGTAATTGACTGTTGTACTGTATACACAGTGGCAATAATGGGATTAAAAAATCATTTCATATAGCTTGGTAGGGCAGATTTCTATTTTACATGTATGCCTCACAGTAAATAAATTAAAATGGGATAAAATTATTTGGAGTCTGCCACTAAATATCCGATTATTAAAAATGCCATAAAACACATAATTAAGCTTGTTATACAATGATACAAATAATTGTTTTATGCATATTGGCCCTGTTTGACAGTCTGCTTCATAATTCTGTTGATTCTTGCCTGCTAGTGTAGGTTTATTGTGTTTACTTGTTACCAACCTCTATTACAAATTTTTTAATTTTAGTTAGGAGGACAGAATTCACAAACATTATGATCATTCAACAGTTTTGAACAAGAAGTTTGGATTCATTATTCAGAACCACCAGATAAACGAGTTTGTGTAATTGTGCTTTGAACTCAACAACTCAGTCACTAATATATAGTCATATTATCACCGATTTCTATTCAACCTAAACATGTTTTTAAAAAATCTAGTCAGCTCTGAAATCACACCAGCTCCTTAGGAGTTAATCGCCATTAAACAGGAAGAAGAAGAAGAAGAAGAAATCACACCACATGCGGAACCAAATACTCCGCACTTTGTTTCTCGGGGAGTTTGTTTTAGGGGTTGCACACAGTCATCGCGAGAAACGCATGTGGTTGTTATGCTTATGTTTGTAATTCAACGCTTCTATAATCTTCAAACTTTCGTGCTTTGGCCCTGAAATATATCGCCACATTCCGCCGAAATGAAGCTGTTAACGCATAACATGTTAACATCGCACGTGAAAGGCGTGGTTAAAGGATATCCACTTGTTATCAAGGTGAGATTGACGTACATTGACGTACAAAACATTGTTTTTATTACTGGTTATTTACCAGGTAACGTTAGGCACATTAATACAACATGCAGTAGTCATTTAATAGCACTTAAATGCTTTTCTGCGGACTCAAACATCAACGTTAAAAAGAGAAGCTACATTTACATGTCAATGTAACTTTTAAAAAATATATATTGTAGGTGACTAATCGCTTTTTTGAAGTAGTCCTGCAATGTGACAAATATATTATGATATCTCTGAATCACTATGAGCTCGTAACAACTGTTTAAATGCATAAATGAATCAAATGGATAAAACATTTTTACAATAGTTTTAGAGCATGTCGCACTACTGTCACTGATTGAAATGTCAACTGCCCAAATAAAGAGATATCACACTGATAAACATGTCCAACACCCAAAAGCCCTCTTTATGTTAAAATAAAGAAATTCATTAAAATGTATATGGTTAAGTGTGAATGACAAATCTGAGTCTTGTTCTGTTTTGCCTCATATATGAAGGCAACAGAAGTGAAAGTGAATGAGTTGGAGTTCAATGCTCAGTTTGTGAGCCGGATGATCCCTAAGCTGGAGTGGAGCGCCTTGATCCAGGCAGCAGAATGGGTGAGTCGTGGAGATGCTTCATACAGTTTTTTTAATTATAATTCATTAAGAAGGGTGAATTTGCACAACTTTACGGTAAGTACTGTTTAGAAAGCATGAGATCTTTGTCTCTGTGCATGATGTATGTGTCCCATTGCACCATTAAGCTGATGGGTGTTTTTAACAGCTGGGACAATCTCAGGACCTGCCCAGCACACTCATACCAAACTATGAAAATGATGACGAGTTTCTGCGCAAAGTTCACAGGATTCTTCTAGAGGTGAGACGCATCAGACGAACAGCCTTTTTAAAAGAACCTAATTTATTTCACTCATAGAATAGAAAGTCATAAATATCATTATGTAGTTTCCTATGGATCATTTTCACATTTCTGAAGGTTCTCAAAAGCAGAAGTCATAGTTCGGGAAACTACAACAAATATAATTTGGTCATTCACAATCACGTTTCTCTGACTTTACAAAAGAGGAACAAAAATGTCTAGAAATTGATTATGTTGGTCAGAAGAAAGAAACAATCATGCAGCAGTGTTAACTAGTTTTCAGAAATGTTAATGTATAGTGTTATACTGTCGTGGCCAATAATTCACAAAGTTTGCTGATTCAGTCGTTGTAGTGTTGATTCACATTGTTTATAGATTATTGTGCTGAGTGACCAGATGCATTTTAAATAATTGCAAAAGGCTTCTTTGGTAAAAAAAAATTGTTTATACATTTGCTATATATATTAACATAAATATTTGATTTAATGAACTGTGTTTTAGTGATTTAAAGTGCTAATAGCAGCGTTCTCTCCGGGCAGGTTGAGGTTATAGAGGGATGTTTACAGTGTCCTGAATCTGGCAGAGAGTTCCCCATCTCCAAAGGGGTTCCCAACATGTTACTTGATGAAGGCGAGTAGATCACGCTGCGGCACCCGTCCCAGAAGAGAACATCTAGACTGTTTATTGGAGCCAAATGTTTCTTTTAGATATCTGGGGTGCCGTTTTCTTCAGAGATGGAGGGAGAAAAACACCATAATTCACTAGTTATTCTGATTTACACAGACATGTTCAACTACTTTCTCATTGAATTTGGTTACTCTGAGAATTTACATTGTGTCGTTTCTGTTATTGTTTGTGCTTTGTAAAATATTAAATAAATTTGTATTAATTTACTCTTAACTCTTAATTTTACACTTAATTAAATGTACAAATCATCTTCTATTACCTGTTGGTGAGACCTCCTAATAATAGTCTTTATTTGTATCTTTATTTGTATCTTTATTATATATATATATATATATAGAGAGAGAGAGAGAGAGAGAGAGAGAGAGAGAGAGAGAGAGAGAGAGAGAGAGAGAGAGAGAGAGAGAGAGAGAGAGAGATTTATTCAAGTTTAAACATTTCTTTATAATATGTGCTTGTCTTTTCAAGTTATGGAAATTGAGATGAAATAATGCTGATTTGTCTTTAAATTGTTAGGTTTTTATATATGCCTTATGTTTTATATTCACATTTTATCAGTGTCTTAAAAATTACCATATTTTTTTAACATGACATGACACTACTATTAATTATTATTATTATTAAGAAATATTATTATTATTCTAATATTATTAATATATTACTCTGTACCATGGAATAACTGCTACATAATGAAACTGCTGTAGTTTTATCAACTGTGCTCTTGCTTGACTAGATCAGCTGTTGTAGTTTTTTAGAAAAAAAAAAACTGTGCCAAAGACTTTAATATCGCACAGAAAGCTCTGTGAGAGCAAGATGACGTGGCAAGGCAGGGACTATATTTAGTTTAAGGGAGGTTTAGGGAAAGAAACAGCATAAGCTGTTTTCGAGGTCTCTATTTTTAAATCTTATATTGCAATACCGCAACTAACCACCAGAGCGCCTTTCATCCCCCGCGGCCGCCTGGTGGCGCTCGAGACTCCGCCTCAGATTATTCCACGATTCCTCAGATTCAATATCCGAGATCAAACGTTGAATTCATGTTTGAACAAGAAAATAGCTGGAATGATGAAAAATTCCAGCCCTCTGGTGTCTTTTTCATGGGGTTTCTAATGTCGTTTCTCAAGGCTTTTGGTGTCTTATACCTTCTGCCTTCACTTGAAGTTCAATTACAGCCCTCTTGGCCAAACTATAATAAAGTCATAATGGAGAGGTGGAGAGAGCAGCTACAAAGCTGTTTTTGACAGATTAACGATCATGTAGATGGTGAACTGTAATTAAAAATGAGAAGAAAGATAGGGAGTGGAAGTAAAGTAAGGAAGGGTGTACCTAAAATGAAAGGATGTGAAAGCTTAGATTGAGGCCTTGGATATCTATCATTTCTCTTCAGGATACAAAATAGAAGGTGAAATTAATATCCAGTAAATCTATTTTAAATGTGCCCAGAGGTTCTTTTTTTTTTTTTAATGGCTCTGTTAAATGCGTGATGGAAAAGATTGGATTAGAAAAGCACATTGTCTTATTTCCAAGGTAAATAAATTAAGAAACAGTTGGTCTGTAATTTTATCCAGCAGTGGTGGATATTTGACTATTTGTAAAGAGTTTTGTTAACGTCTGACGGCTGCTTGGAAACACTTGGAAAGGAAAGAATCCAAAAAAGTGTCACCATTGTTATGCAATAAAGGCATCTGGAAAAGGCCGTCTGTGAGAAATACTGACATTACTTCTCACAGGAAAACTGACTTCTGCAGCTTTGTTTTGGGGACTTTTTATAACAACGCTGCCAAACATTATTACTTTATTACATTGTTTATATAATACTTAACATGGCTATCTAAAATGTTCAAATAAATAAATAAAAATAACAAACCCCTTTTCTATGAACAACACATTTTATATTTCTGGATCAGTTAATTTGGATACTTTTGTGTGGATAGTTCAAATAAAATCTCGTTAAAATTCTTGGAAAAGAACATTGTATATAAGTTTGGAATATTTCATTATTATTTGTTACACAATAAACAGTAAGGTGATTCAGTTTTAAAATAATGTTTGAAAAACTTTTGACTAAAAGTCAGTTTGACATAACCAACATGCATGAAGCCATTTTGTTGTGCATCAAAATAATAAAATACAGATATTGAACATATCTTGTCCTTCAAAACATTTTTTTTATTTATTTATTTTTTAGGTGAAACAGAGCAACCCTAAAAAAACTGATAATTCATGTCTCAAAAATATAATAATAAAACATTATTTAACTTAAAAATGTTTAAAGTTGTGTACCTCAAATGTATTTAATGTGCAAAGAGTTAGAACTTTTTTTTTTACCAGTTGATTTTGAGTTATTAATCAAATGATTTGTAATGTTAAGAGCTTGACGCATTTAACCTTATGTTGTGTTCGGGTCATTTTGATGTTATCTAAAAATGTTAGTTAATGTTATCGCATTGGACTAAACCCTACAGCCTAGCTCACACACGGTATAGCTATTTCCCAAATACTTTTGGTTCATTTTTGTACTTTTTTTAACCTTGTTACACTTGTTAGTCAGTGAGGCCTAATCAATTAGTTCCAAAAAGAAATATGAAACCTGTCCTAATTGAAAGAAAACAATTTGACAAAAAGATTGAACCAATATTTGGTTATAATATAGCATAACGAGAGATTCACAAGCAATTTTTTTGTAGACCGGCAATTTTTGACCTGGAAAACACAAGTGTGAAAAGCATTTCAAAACAAACTTCCTGGTTAAACATTAAACCACACTAGTGTGCAACTGTTTGCAATATTGACAAAATTCATTCAAAAACTGAGATAAGCTCAGATCAATGAGACCTAATCTTCTCCCTATGCTCTCTCTCTCTCTCTCTCTCTCTCTCTCTCTCTCTCTCTCTCTGTCTCTCTCTCCCTCCCCGTCTCCCACACACACACACACAGCTGCTGTTTTTTCTTCCTCTCAAAACTTTAGGGACTTGTTTTGTTGAAGAGATGTTTTTGGTAGCTCTGAAACCCAAAGTGGGTTGTGTTTTTAATTATAGCCGGGTAGTTAAGTTCACACCTTCAAAGACTCTCTTTGACTTCTGACATTTTTGTTGAAGGTCTTGTCGTTTTTTCCCTCCCTCTCTCCTCTGAAACGGATTATTCTTCGCAAAAGATGTATTCTGGTAGGCCAAGCCTATTCTAGCTTTTGCTCATTTTGTTTATATTAAATCCAGTTCAACTTTTGCTGCTGGAGACAGTCAGTCTTTGTCATGGGATAATATCATTTTCCTAAAGCAACTTCAAGGGCTTGATTGAACATTTGGATGGCAGATCTGCATCTTGACTCGAGGCTGAGAAAAGAGAAATAAAATCTGACCTGATCTCTTATAGTTATCATGGGAAAGGAGCTGGAGAGTCATTTTAAAAGAAATACTAGCGGTCCTCGCTAAACCTCCAAGACAAACCACAAGAATTCAAAACAGCACTTGGAGTTTCTCTCTGAATCATTGGATACCAGACGAGCATGAGGAACTGTACTGTTTATTACCTTACCGGTAAATACTTAAAATCCTGGGAAGCATGATGGAAAGGCTGTGTTTATAGACTCCACTGAGACTAATATAATTGGGATGGTCTGTAATAATGGACAAATGTAGTATGCCTGTCATTACAACATGCACAGAAATCAGGCCAACATTTCACATTTGCTTTACCTGAGGTACCTCTTGGGTTTTTGGGAGGGTTTGAACCATAAAAAAGTCAAAACAAGCAGTTGGGGGTTTTAGAAAGTACTTACAGCCCAACTAGACTGTTTAAATTTAACTTGTTTTCAGAAAAAAAGGCTTCTCAAATATTTTAGTGTTCACGAAGCCTAGTAGCGTCCAAAAAGACCCTCACAAAGGTTATACACTCAAAAAAAAAAAAAAAAAATCTTATGATCAGTAAGTTATGACAACATGTTTTTGCATAGTTTTAACTCATCAAAACAAGCAGTTTTCAACTATGTGATACAATATTCAACTCAAATGTTTAAGTCAGTTTAATGTAATTTAAGTTGAAATTACTTAAACATCCAGCTGTCTGTAGGCTACTTAAAAAAATAAAGTAACAGCTTTTTTTTTTACAGCGATAGCAACGGTACGCTGGGCGAGCGATTTCCAATTTTGTATGCTAGCTACTACACATAATTAGGTGCTTGTTCCACTTTATTGTATTTTTTTCATGTAGATTACAAAAACACTGTTTTAGAAAATATTTGTTTAACTAACTGACATCGACGCTAAAATAGTTTAATGGCCTACGTAAGACGTACCAAATAGGCTCGAACAAAAATACCTTTTAAGATAAAACTGACCTCCTTAAAATTGCTTTAAATTCACACAGTGAACTCAGCTAGTGTCCTCTTTCTTGATTTTGACCAGAAATAGATTATACGAGTACACAAATTATATGTCAGGCAGTGTATGAGAAGGTAAAAGCTCGTATCTGTCAGCAGAGGAGCTCATTCACCTGGTGAACAGCAGCACAGAGCGCGAGCAGCGCAGCCTACGCACTTTGGGTTTGTCCCATTGCAAGAGACGCGCTCAGTGCGCGCGCTCCCCGAGGACATCCAGTGACCGGGCGTTATAGAGGACCGCTTCCGACCCTCTCATCTGTCAATCAACCATGTGGTTCATCAATCTAACTTTGCTCGTTCTCAAACTGTCCGTGTCTGCGGAAGGATTCTCCACGTGCCATTCCTACAACTTGGACGACCACAAATCCAAAAGGATCGAGGCGGTGCGCGGACAGATTCTGAGCAAGCTACGCATCCGCAGTCCACCGGACCCCGAAGCCAGCACGCAGCCATCGGTCCCGGTGGAGGTGATGTTACTTTACAACAGCACGAAGGAGCTGCTGAAGGAGCGCGCGCGCCAGGCCGAAAGCGCGTGCGAGCGGGAGAGCAGCGAGGAGGACTATTACGCTAAAGAGGTGCAGCGGGTCAATATGATGCCACTGCGCACTGATACGAGTGAGTGTACGCGTTTTATCTGAGATGAATGCACCATTTAAAAATGCATTGGGTTGTGGATGTGAAGTTAAACCTTCATTCTAGTGCATTTAGTTTGGCCATCCGATTTGGTTGTGTTTTAAAAAAGAGAATTCATTAGATTGACTCAACATGTCATGAAACATTGTCAAAGAACGTTCCTAGGTTATTTTTCACCCCAAAACAAAAGTAAGAACATAATTTCAATACATATATTTTATTATTTTCATGTCAATACTCATATAAATAGTAATACTATTATGATAATTTTACCAACATATTAATATTACAATGTAGATAGATAGATACACGCTTTTTATGACAAATATGATGCACATTATTTTTATGTCTGATAACTGATATGCAGAACCAATTTTCAACTTTTGTTAATTTTTGGGTTTTCTTTATTTGTTTATTTTTTGACAGTATCTACATGATCATTAGATAACAACAGTGTAGCAAGGAAGAAAGGACGAGGGAACTGGCGAACATTCAAAGACTTTAATAAACCTAAACATAAAATAAACAAATACCAAATGAAAGTAAAGACAGCAGCCCCTCACGGACGACTGCTGTCACATATAATAAAACAATACACAACATAAATCCAGGGGCCACCGGCCTCGCGCCGTTCTCTCACGGCCCTCGGCCTCGTCCTGCTCGCCACAAACAGAATTTATTATGCCATTATATTTATGCGAATTTGATTTACGATCTAAATGGTCACAAACTTATTTTTGTGCTTGTTTGAGTACATTAAGCTATTTTTGTTTGTGAATACCTTTTGTAAATTTTGTACTATGAAAAAGAAACCTGAATATCTCTATAAAATATTAATCAAACAGATTATCGGTTTGTCTAGTTATTTATTGTTTTATATTATAGTAAAAATACAACTGTAATGCAACATTTAAAGCATTATTATTACTGTAAAGCAACATTATAAGCACATATTGCTGTATTACATAAATGATCATCTGAGGAGAAACACCATTAAAATTAATGGGAATTACAAAAAAAAACACTAAGTAGGCTACATTACGGATCATTTGGAAGTAAAATGTGCTTAATCGAACAGCTAATACTGTACCTACTGTATAATATACAGCTTTGTTGCTAATAATAAGTCAGCTAAAGTTCACTGAGGGCTCTGAGAGGCTGAAAGGGGTCAGTCATTACATCTGCTGTTTTGGCACTAAAGCATGTTTTATTTCCTTGAGGTTGACCCTCTGAAAACCACGCTCAGACCACAAAGTGTAAATAAGGCCAAAGTGAATCCTGCTTTTGTTCCACAGACTCAATCAACCCTGTTCCTCAGAGCCCGTACTTCAGGATAGTGGGCTTCGACGTCACCAACGTGGAGCGAAACTCCAGTACTTTGGTCAAAGCAGAATTTCGCATCTTCAGAGCTCCAAACCCACAGGCTCGCACCGCTGAGCAGCGTGTGGAAATATACCAGGTAATGTGGTTTTTCCAGACAAAAGCCTTGAGTTGTTCCAAAGATGAGTTTGTACTGTAGTAACTGCAAAGGGTTGTTTCGTCACATTTGCATGATGTATTTTCATGCTGTACATTGCAAGAAATAGAACAGCAGATGAATGAATGGGTAAGTCAAATAAGCTTGTGGTTTGTTTCCCTTCACACCCACAGATTCTCAAATCTGAGGACGTGACGGCCCCGTCCCAGAGGTACATCGACTCCAGAACAGTAGAGCCTCGTGCCAAGGGGGCATGGCTTTCTGTCGATGTCACGGAGACTGTGAAGGAGTGGATGGCGTTCAGAGGTCAGTGAGTTCATCCAGAAGTTTCAGCATATATTTACTTCTTGATGAAGCAGAGGAGGTTGTGAAGCATTTTACTTCTCCCTTTTCTCTCTTAGAGAGAAATCTTGGGCTCAAGATCAGCGTTCACTGTCCCTGCTGTACATTCGTCCCCTCCACGAACAATATTGTCCCTAACAAGAGTGAAGAGTTGGAAGCCAGATTTGCAGGTCATTTTCTCATTTATCTAAATGTTTGTTTAATTTATTTAGTTATAGAATTAATGTTTAAGTTACAGTTAAAAAGTATGAATATTTTTGCATTAGATTAAAAAAAAATAGAAACCAAGTGGCGTTTATTTTAAAGAAACAAAGTCGCAATTGTTTAAAATGAAGAAGAAAAGGGATAGTTTTTAGTTGTCAAACGTTAGTGAAACAGTAGGAAAAACTCTGGCATCATTTGTTGTTATTGACATGTTGGATCGATTCCGTCCCAGGCATTGATGACGACCTTATAAAGCAGAACAGAAGGCCAGGTGTGACTAAAGGACAGATTGAATTTAGCACAAAAACCCCACATTTGATACTAACCCTGCTGCCCACCGACCGCCTGGACAACCCAATCAAGAAGAACCGCAAGAAGAGATCAGCAGCAGACACTTCCATATGCTCACGGTACAGAGAGAGAGCTTGTGTGTGTGGTGTGTGTGTGTGTGTGTGTGTGTGTGTGTGTGTGTGTGTGTGTGTGTGTGTGTGTGTGTGTGTGTGTGTGTGTTTGTGTGTGTGTGAAGACGTTATTTATTATTACTCTATAGAATACTTCATTCTGATTATGAATCTGATATTTTTATATAATGATCGCTAAACTGTATGAAAAACTAGCACTGAAAAAAACGGTAATTGGGACTTTTTATCTCACAATTCTGACTTTTTTTCTCGCAATTGTAAAATATAAACTCGGAATTGCAAGGAAAAAATATGGAGAGTGAGATTTAAACTCGCATGAGTTTTTGAGATATATATGGAAGCTGGTTTCCGTCACAGAATAAAAAATAAATAAATTGCAACTTTTTATTCTCTCTCTCACAATTGAGAGTCATAATGTCAGAATTGCGAGATATAAACTTGCAATTCTGACTTTTTTTCTCTGAATTACATCACACAATTGCGATTTGTCACGCAATTCTGACTTCATAACTCTTAACTGGGAATTTATATCACGTAATTCTGAGAAAAATATTCACAATTAGGAGATTCAGAAGTCTTTCTTATTTTTTATTCAGTGGCAGAAACAAGCTTCCATAGATATAAATTCAGTTATAAAGTTTGAATTGTGAGCTCACAATTCTGACTTTATTCTTACAATTCTGAAAGTTGCAATGACCTTATATTTTTTTATTCCATGGCGGAAACAAGCTTCTATAGTATGTTCCTTACCATCGCACAATAGAAAAGCGAACTTGTGCGACTCAAAACGGAGTTTAGTATAAAAACAGATGCAAAAAATCTAGTCTAAATGGCTTTGAAGGGTTTCAGTATTAAGCTTAATATTCAGTATTGGTGAGCGTAAACCTTTGATATATGGCTAGAAGCTCAAAAGTTCCCAGGTAATGCAAGAAAACAAAACATTGCTTGAAAAACAAAAAAGCAATAAGAGACACATAGAGCCAGATAAGATCGATCCTAATGTGTGTGCATGTAAAATAAAGTCTACTGCATCACACACCCACAGACGCATGCAGCGACTCGCCCAGGGAGTGTCACGTCTGATATGCAGAATTCATCTCATCTGTTCTGGAAGTAAAGACTCTTTTAATGAGTGTTTGTTATGTGGAGTGCTTCCTCTGTGCTAAGCAACATAGAAATGGTCATTAGAGCCACATTTATGTCAAATCAGAGTTTGCTGCAGGAGTTAGTCAAGTAGACATGAAACTTGGACAGCAACTGTTAAAAGGGATGGTTCACCCAAAAGTGAAAATTCTGTCATCATTTACTCTCCCTCATGTCGTTTCAAACTGTCTAACTTTCTTTTACAGAGAAAAAAAGGGGATTTAAAAAAAAAAGGAAGAAAGTCCTGCACGCTTTGTTCAGTTGGGAAGCTAGAGCGCAAGATTTTTTTTTCTGAATAACGACTTCAATTTTAGTCTTTTTCTTACATAAAGCTATTGCAAGACTTCGAAGACTTGGAATATAGCACAAAAGTCATGAGGTCTACTTTTATGGTGATTTTTGTGTTCTTTTGCCCATTCGTTGTATTTGTATAAAAAACAACGACCAGAGCATTATTCAATTTGTTCTTCATTAGGAATAAAGTATGTTTGGAATGACATGAGTGTTAGTGTAAATGATGGCCAAATCTTCATTTTTAGATAAACTGCTCTTTTAACACACCATAATGCACTGCAACAAATCATTCTTCCTCCTCCAGGACTGATCAGGGCTGCTGTCTGAGGTCTCTGTATATTGATTTCCGCCGGGACTTGAACTGGAAGTGGATCCACGAACCCAAAGGCTACAAAGCAAATTTCTGTGCGGGGAACTGTCCTTACTTATGGAGCGCAGACAACCACTACAACATGGTAAATATTAATCAGGCTGAGAATGCTTCGAGAAAAAAAAACAGACAGTTAAAGGGATACTCCACCCAAAAATGAAAATTCTGTCATCATTTACTCACCCTCAAGTTGTTGCAAACCTGTATGAGTTTCTTTCTTCTGCTGAACACAAAGGAAGATATTTTGAAGAACGATTGGAACCAAACAGTTGTTTGGCACCATTGACTTCCATAGTAGAAAAAAAAATACTATGTAAGTCAATGGTGCCAAAGTTCCAATCGTTCTTCAAAATATCTTGCTTTGTGTTCAGCAGAAGAAAGAAACTCATACAGGTTTGCAACAACTTCAGGGTGAGTAAATGATGACAGAATTTTCATTTTTGGGTGGAGTATCCCTTTAAGGGTTTCATTTTAAAAGGATCAGAAGTGCCATATCAACGATTATAGGTATATGCCAGACAGGTTACTTTACAAACAAACTTGTGCACTTTAAGTTCAGATGTATTAAAGGATAATTCCAGTATTGAGCACTTTGAGTCTATTTTCTAGTTTGTTTTGGATGAACTAGAGTGGTGGACACAGAAATTTTGACGATGGGTCCTGTCTCGACTTTTTGACTCTTCAGGGTTTGGTATCTTCAAATGAAATTTAATGCCTTTTTAATGCCTTTTTAATGCCATTTTAAAATGTTTTAATGCCACATACGACCCATGACTAACCACATGTATGTATATATATATATATATATATATATATTATATATATATATATATATATATAATATATATATATATATATATATATATATATATATATATATATAAAAGGTTTTTTTTTTCTTTTTTTCTGGAACACATAGGTGTAATTTGCGGGTGGGACATGTCGATTGTGCCCACCATTTTTTTAACATCTTGCGGCATATAGGACGGGTCGCAGGAATGGTGGTGTTTCATTAGTAATATTATTATTAGTGTTTTTGTTTTTGTTATTAATAATTGCTCACATTTGCAAAAGAGAAGATTTGACACATGGCACTGACAATTCAACCAAATACAAAGTATTCTCTTCCTCTTCTACCGGCACCGTCTCCTCCTCTAATGGGCCTTTTTCGCCACCTTCTCTGGGCCAGCATCCTCTAACCTGGCCTTTTTAGGGGGCTTTCCTCTCAGGGCGGATGAGAGGATGCTTAATTGCTTTTTACCAGACATCTTTGAAAGACAGATGCAATGATTAATGCATCCATGGCCCGGATATAATTATAAAATATGACATCTTTTTAAAAGTGACCTATAACATCGACTATGCAAAATTATTAAGCCTATTTGGAGAGAGAAATGTTTATAATGTGACAATATGTTAGTCATCGTGTGATAACGGAAATATGACTAGGCCTAGACTACTTGTTCTGAGCAGGTGTTGTCAGTGAACAGGCTGTAAAACTGTTGACTAAGTTACAGACACTCATAAAAAAATGATGATAATTATCAGGGAAACGTTTCTCTAACAGCAGTCAAGTTACCATTGTTTGTCAAACAAGTTGTGAATTTTTTGTAACATTAAAACAGGAGATCATGACTTATCTTGAATCTTACCCAGATACAATAGTGCTATTTTCTAATTGGCTAATGTGTAGACACTTTCTTTTTTTTTTTGATTGGCTGATAAGTGGCAGGCTCGATCGACTAAGAATTAAGAACTGCAGGGGAGACGCGCTTGATTCCTGTCGGTTCCATAGTGATAGCGGCGCGTCCAGAGACATTTGGGGCGCTGCAGCATATTCAATATATTATAAATAGTTTTTCAGCGTGAAAAATACAATGTGAGCGTGACAAAAGACCGAAATGAGTGACAGTTGAGAGCCCTGCGTCAAAGAGTATAGAAGAACAATATACGTTCTTTGCCTGCGTTCTGTTGCGGCTCGTGCACAACACTTCTCTCGGACGCGCGACTCAATCCGTTGCGGAGAGACTCTCTTTTTGTTACGGTGAAATCACAAAACAATGCACACAAACATGTCAGTGCTTGATATACAACCACTAATAAACAATCGGTTTTGACGAGGGGAAAAATATATACTTCTTACTGCAGATTAGAACCCAAAACCTCTGACATGCTTGGCAAAAGTTCTGCTACTGGACCTGTGCATGCGTGTAACAGTCGGGTCTATTCTCGCTACTAGCAACATATATTAGATCTCATTAAACGACTACCGTAATTAAACACAATGTACTATTTACAAGGTTCAGACCTGTCCGCCGCTGTACAACAGACATGCGTCACCTCCGCATCACGGCACTTTTGCTCCAGCAATTACCAAACTGGTTCCGCTTATCACACGAACGTACATATTTTGCGACAGCAAATACAAATTATTAATTATGAAGGCTATATTCAAATAAATTTATATAAATTCTCTTCAAAACTATAAAAAAAAATTAATGCCTGTAAGAATCAAATTTAATGCTTTTTAATGACTTTTAAGGCCTTAATTTTCGCAAAATCCATTTAATGACTTTTAATGCTTTTTAATGCCCCGCGGAAACCCTGCTCTTTTAGGATCGCCTCTGAGCGCTTCAGAGTGGCTGTCTATGGGCATGCACAAACATGTAACTGTGCAACTCACCGAGTGGTTAGTGGTGTTCGTTGATGTTCCAAAACAAGTAGCGTAGCGAAATACAGTTTCTGTTATGTTTTATTTGCCATTTTGTAAAATCGCATGATTTCTGTTGAAGGATTCATTGCTCGTTGATATTACCGGTACTGCGCTACCAGAAATGGAAAGGTGTCTGTTTACATTTGGTTGTAGTCTTTTCGCTCGGTTCTCCGGCTAGCGTGAGCAAAGCAACTGCGGCAAAGTGGTTGTCGCCATCAAGTGGTCGGGAGTGTGCTAACGCTTCAGGACTCAAATATCGAGCGGAAGTTTATACGCGGTTGTGAGGTATCTGAAAATATAGTTCCACTATAACGCATTGAAATCATACATTGCGCCGATATATTTGTTTTTAATCATCAACGAACACCACTAACCACTCGGTGAGTTGCACAGTTTTGAAAACGAACGTTCGGGATTGTTTTAAGGACATGTTTGTGCATGGCATGCCCATAGACAGCCACTCTGAAGCGCTCAGAGGCGATTCTAAAAGAGTCAAAAAGTCGAGACAGGACCCATCGTCAAAATTTCTGTGTCCACCACTCTAGTTCATCCAAAACAAACTAGAATATAGACTCAAAGTGCTAAATACCGGAATTATCCTTTAAGTTTCATTCTGAAACGTTGCATTTCGATGTTGCTTTCGGTGTCTATTTACAGTGTTTCTCTGTTTGTCTTCCTTTCAGATTCTCCCTCTTTATAATAAAATGAATCCAGAAGCATCAGCATCTCCGTGTTGTGTTCCCCAGGACCTGGAGCCCCTCACCATCGTTTATTTCCTAGGCCGAACGCCCCGTGTGGAACAGCTCTCCAACATGGTGGTCCGGTCCTGCAAGTGCCGTTGATTTAGTGGAGAGAGAGAAGACAGAGATCTCAGAGGGAGGACAAAAAAACAGGTGGATGAGAGGAGAGCAAACACATATAACACATCTTCATTTACTCACCCTCACGTCGTTCCAAACTTGTATGCGTTTCTTTCTTCTGCTGAACACAAAAGATATTTTGAAGAATATTGGAAACCAAACAACATTAGAGCCCATTGACTTTCATTGTATAGACGCAAAAACTCTTAGACATTTCTAAAATGATCTTCTTTTATGTTCCACAGAAGAAAGAAAGTCATACCGAATTAAAATTTTTGGGTGAACTATTCCTTCAACCTTGTACAGATGAGAAATAGCATATAATTATTCATCAAGCATCTTGAATACAGGCAACACAACCAGCATTAACCGTCTCCTGCACTGGTCATAGTCTGATAAATACGCTTTTTTGACTAGTATCTCCTCGCATTCTTAGTATCACAACAGTGACACACACAATATACGCCAGCAGGGCATCCTTTTTAGATTTTGTATGAAGTTCACTGTAGATCGGTTTATATTTTTGCAATTTGCAAGTGTAAATAGTTTTTTTGTGTGTGATGTTTATATGCTAAATACAATAAATTTTGATTATATAATAATATTTTGTGGCTTTTTTATTCATATTCAGCATGTTTATAGAACTTTCTCAAAGCTGTGCATTTATATGTATTTATTACACAGCCCAGCGAGTGGCCTACTCTCAAGGTTTTTCCTTTTTTCTTTTCTTCACTCGCTGAAAATGCAGATTTGACTAGTGGGCTCACCAGCCAGATGCGGTTCGAGGTTAGAAAATCTCCGACGTAAACAGGATGTGAACAATTTCCAGACACCGACCACTCACGGAACGCCAAATTTAAACGCTTGGATTCAGGGTTTGTGGTGACATGGCAGAAAGAACAGTGGGCGAAAAGCAGGCCGTCCCGCTGTGGCGAAATTGCCTGCAGGATGCGTTTTAAATGCACCATGTGATCGCTTTGATTTGTATAATCTTGCAGTGCCCCTCCACACCCTATAATGCAGAGCGATATAATTTTGTCTGATCTGTGGGAAGTCGGAAGGAATTTTGGCCTACATATATCGCCTGTTTGTTTTCTTTCTGCCTATGAAGCCTCAACGTGCCCTTTAAAAACCTATAGCTGCTGGCATGGCGTTAAAAGTTTGTTATTGAGTGAAAAACTTTGCTTACATGTTTATCTGTGGCCAGTGGGAATGATCTAGGGAATGACAGGGTTTCTGTGTTTGGTTGCCAGGGTTAAAACAAGCGAATTCCTCTCTCTTGCTCAGTGAAAACAACTTTTATAACTTGATATGAAAAGGGGATGCAAAAGGGAGAGAGTTAGACACATTGTTACATAACAGTCCCTATAATGAATCAACCAAAATACTTCTTGTCGCTTACGCAATGTTGACTCGGCGTTCTCCGCAAAAGCAGATTGGGGAGTGCAAATCTGAAACCTCAGGGCATGAAAGGGGACGATCAGCCGCCTGAGGGCCGTGTGGTTTGGGAAGAGAAGTCCGGGTGTGAGAGTAGCTTGGGACACATGTGAATGTGGACGTGTGTTGTGAGAGTTACTTATGTGATCTCAGTTGCTCAATGAACAATCCCCCTCTCTGATAGTGTAGATTAACACTTTTAAGAGCTTTAACTACATTCCTAAGTCGTTTTGGATAAGAGTGTCTGCCAGAATTCATGAGAAACAGTTCTAAATTAGGGTTATTATAACTAAAATGTTTGCGTTTTGGTTAAAATGTTATACAAGCCACAAAGTATACCTGTAATGTTATTAGTTCAGTAAATGCTACAGCTTAAAAATATGCATGTGTAAGTAGTTTGTGGCCATAAATATAAATTAATTTAAAAATGCATGCTGAATTGTAACCTCCAATACAGCAGTTACTAAATTACTTGTGAATACATACATGAATATAAAAATAACTTATTTATAGTTTTGTTTATATATTTATAGTGTTGAGAGATGAGGCCGAATGTTGCTTCACACCTGCATTACTATATATATAGTTAATGTAAAGCTTTAGCTTTCCACCGATATTGCTCAAAATAGGGCTTGAAATTATTAAAGATAAACTATGTAACTTTTTTTGTTCAAAATTAACCAGTGAGTCAATACATCATCAATCCTACTTCCAAAAGGTGTCTTCATCTTACAGTGATTCACTATGGTAAGCCTATTAAATGTTTATAATTTAGAACTGCAGGATGGTTTTCGTGAGAAATTGCGTATATGCATCCATGGGCGTCAGAAGCAAAAAAAAAGTGGATGTAATTTCATGTATTCTGGTGCCTTTTAATTAAACAAGTAAATTAAACTCACGTCGTGCATTAAATGCACAGCTATCCATGGATTATCCCGCTGCTGATACCATAGTCATTTGCCAGCATTGACAACTTAAAGCTGTAATTGATGTTTGCAACGCAATATTTGACTGGAAGGGTACAACGGGTGGTTATTTTCATCAGTTGCGGCTCGTTGAGAAATATAATGATTCAGCAGAAATGGAATTTATTAGGGCATTCCTCAAGTGGAATGGATTTGACTGACGGCGCTCTGAAAAGCAAACAGCACTGAATTAGAGACGGTAAAAGTGAGAGGATCCAATATCATTGGTCCTAAAAAGTGGGTGGGTCTTGTCCCAGCCATATACAATGGTTCCGACACCCATGCATACGTCACTCACCCGTGTCTCGTAATTTCTGAAAATATTGAAAAGTTGCTCTGAATACTTTGGCAGTATGTGGCATAGATTAGTTAGTTGTCACAACGAGTGTGAAATGTTGACATTGAGCAGGTAAATCTCCAACCTCCGGAGAATCACCCGTTTGAGGAAAAAAACACTAAACAGAGGAGAGTCTGCTGGCAAAAAGAGAACGAGACAGAGCTCGTAAAAAAACAAGAATCAACATTGGCTTGGCTTTTCAGAGGTGGTGAGAACTGAGGGGTTTGAAATGTTGTTTCACGAGTTTGTTTGGTCATATAATCTTTAAGCTATTAAGGTTAAACGTATTTGTCTTGCTGTCCGCAGTGGAGGGGCTCTATAATGCTTGGAAGACGAGTATGGAAGCAAAATGCCTAAATTATGTTGTTGAAGTTGGGGAAGTGAAGGGAATCCAATGCCAAAATGAATGCCAAAACAGCTGTACTGGAATTGATTCTATAGGAAATTCCGTGTCTATTAATGGGTAAGCACGTATCTACAGTCATGCAGAGCCGAAGCACAACCAAAACTATGTTCCTCTACAAAATGCATTTTTTTTAATTATACGTTATATAATCGTTCAGCAAACATATGCAATAGTTTTTCATATCGCACAAATTCAGTGGCAGAAATAAGCTTCCATACAAATCCCACGGTTTGTGGTGGTCAGAGATTTAAACTTGCAATTGTGAGATAAAAAGTTGCATTACTTTTTTCTGGTGGCGGAAACAAGCTTCCATAGATTTGTGCATCTCACGCTTTTAGTAAAGGACATCATATTTGTGGAATGTGCCTAAATATTACTGCATTTGCCAATTGGGGAAATTCAGAAAGAGAAGAACAGAGAAAGCATTTAGAGAGGCTAGAACTGATTTGAATTAAAGTATTATGTCATTTAGGGTGTAATTCGTAAGACTATCGGGTTCCTGGCATCACAACATGAAGAGACGTTGGTGTTATTGAAATGTTTGACCCGTAATGCCCATAAGCGCTCAAGCCAAAAGTGAATCATGGCTTTAAATGTAAACCGTAGCATGGAAACACCAATTAAGTGGTTACGAAATGACTTCATGTCATCTTAGACAACTTCATAGTCACATTTTGCTTTTGACTCATTATTGTTGATGGTGGAAATTTAATTTGTTTTGACTTTTCTAGCCACTGTCTATATAAATGTGGTCTTTAGCTAATCAAAAACAGCAATATTGACCCTTCAGAAGTACAAATTATGTGGTCTCACTCGCTGTATAAAAGAATAATAAACTTTAATTTCCCTTTTGTGGTGTCACATAGAGAAGCAAATCATTCTAGAACATTCCTCTAGATTGAAACCAGCACACCACCTCATTGCCAATGTATTTGTATACTTACAATTCAGATTGTGAAATCACCAACCACACAAATGGAAATGAAAAAAATCTGAAAAACAGTCATGGAATTTATGATCTGTAATGTAATGTTCGTGCCGTGAATCTGATGAGATATGAAGTGTTTTAATGTGTTAAGATTTTCAGAGGTTATTTAACATGTCTTGCATCCTGTTTTTACATTAACTCCCAAGACAAAAATAAGTTTGAGAACGCAATTATGCATTTGAATTTTCTCTGCCAAAATATCTAAACTGCTTCTGCTTCAACCGTTCTAAAAGCAACAGCTGTTATTGATTAGTCTTGAATAAGTGGAAAGTATTGCAAATGTACTTGGGCAGTTATGTCTATGAGGTGATCTGTACTTAATACTGTACCTAATACATCTTTGCTTTAGCGGTTATATGTTGTTTGATGTCATAATCATCTATATACATAGTTTCTATCAACATTAATTTACAAGTTCTCGAACACATTTAGGTGTTCATATGGTTAGACGTGGTTTGCCACTGCAAGGATGATCAGCTGTCCTTCCTGTCACTATCCTGAAAGAGGGACATCTTGGAAGGTCACAAGCCTTTAAACAAAGCTGTGCTGTTTGAATTTTTGCACCAGGAGTGGTATAAGTCACCGACTCGTGGAGAGCATACCAAGACGTGTTAAAGCTGTGATTGGAAATCATGGAATTATTCCACCAAATATTGATTTTTGAACTCAAAACATTAGTATCATGTTGTTTAAAAATCAATATAAACTTGTTTTCTTTGCATTATTCGAAGTCTGAAAACCTGGCATCGTTTTTGTGCTTTTGACCAGTTGTCATTTTCTGCAAATAAATGCTCTAAATGACAATGTTTTAACTTGAAATTTGGAATACATGTTGACAGTAGTTTATATAATAAAACACATACATTGTAAAATTAGCAGTTTCTCTGGATTTACTGTGGTCTCTTAGGCAATTTTAGGAGAGGCTAGCAATAGCGAGCTAGCTTTGAAAGCATGAGATCCCACCCTCCCTTCAGAGCGTCTCCAAACAGCGCAGTCTCATCCCAAGAAGTCATATACTGACGTCTTGGGACGTCTTTTGACCATACGTCAATATCCGCCTTTTTAGGGTACCCTTAAACGTCGGTTAGATGACGTTATCGGATCCTAAATCTACCCCAGACCTAAACCTACCCCTAAACCTACCCCGTCACCTACTGACGTTAAAGGTAAAGCGTCAGTTGTATGATTTCCCAGGATCGTCTTTTACCGACGTTTAAGGGTACCCTAAAAAGGCGGATATTGACGTATGGTCAAAAGACGTCCCAGGACGTCAATATATGACTTCTTGGGATGAGACTGTGTTATCAAAACACATGAATGCTTACAGTAGGGAGCAAACAAAAGCGTCACCAGAGACAGTTAAACTACCTCATGTCTCAAAGCACATAACATTAAAATAATAATGAACATAAACCACTTAATGAGATCCTTCCACAGATGATACACATTATGACCACTTAATCAGTGATTTCTATCAGTATGTGAAGAGACTTTCAACCAGCATAACAAAATATGTTTCTGGAACAAATCAAATTCATTCCAGAGCTGTATTTTATTCAGTTACCCCATTATGATAAATTATATTTTACATAATTACATATCTGAATTTTCCTTAACACTAAACTCCTTTGCGTGTTTTACCCACACCACACATCCGTGCGTCACTGGCTACTTCAACACATTTTCCCTCAGAAATCGATTGCAGTCACGCTCGGGTTACGTAACTAAACAGCTTCCGGTTTGAGACATCGATGTTGTGTGTGTGTGTGTGTGTGTGTGTGTGTGTGTGTGTGTGTGTGTGTGTGTGTGTGTGTGTGTGTGTGTGTGTGGTGTGTGTAGAAGTTGTGTTAGGTGGGGCTGAAGTGCAGGAGGTAGAATTTAAGGGTACATTGATTTGGAAGCCCTGCGGAAAAGCTCCTCTGTAAACCGCCACATGTGTACAAACCCTCTTCCCTCTAAATACCCCCTTCACTCTGCAACCGGCACTTATCCCCACAGCCTGGGCCTTACAAAAGCCATTCCTGGAGCGGTCTCACGCTGGGACATATCGTTACTCGCTCCCTCTCTCATTCGCATCGTCTTCCCACACCAAGGGCATTTAAAATCTCATCTAGCTCCTGCTGTGAAAATTCATCATCGAAATTGTTTAACTTTTTGTCAGTGTACATGCTGTAAAATATGTTTGGATAGATGTAGATGTCCGCTCCAGGAAGGTAAACATTGTGTTCAGAGCGGGTCTGTGTGTGAATGTTAAGCCACAAGCTGCAAATATAACATTTGTACAAATATCTGAATGATTTAAGCTGTGTTGCGCCTCTTTTAGGCAGGATACAACTTGAGAGACAGACTTGAAACAGACTTGGAGGGGGAAGAATTAGCCCATATCAGATAACCACAAGGGGGCGACTACTAAATGTGTCTGCTTCAATACTGCATACCAGCCAACCGTAATGAGCGTACGCCCCTGCTGGTAGATGTTGTAACTACATCCTCTAACCAAAAACATCTTTTCATTGGCCCTTCAAATGTAGCTGTGTTCTCTGCAAATAAATTATTATTATTAATAATAATAACAATAAAGGTTTGCCATTTTCCAGGTATTATAGACAGTTGTCAAAGAAATAGAAAGAAGCATCACTCAACAACCACAACTGTTTTTGTGTATTCATAAAAATAAAACTATAACTTAAAACTTTGGCACACAAATAAAATGACATTTCAATAATGTGCATCTTATATCAAAATGTCTCTATTTGCTCAGAGTTGGCTATATCATGCAAAATATAAAAAGTGCAATTTTTTATAACTGAAGAAATGCAGATTAGGCAAGGCACTAAAAAACACTCCTAAAATATAACGGCACTGATGAGTTTTTGGTTAAAAAGCAGAGTACTAACCTATTACATTTACATACAATCTACAGTGAATTTCTTTATTAAATATTTTAATGACTAAAATGTGACAAATTATCACCGTAGTAGTATCTTAAAGGCATAGTTCACCCAAAAATTAAAATTATGTAATTAATTACTCACCCTCATGTCGTTCCAAGCCTGTAAGACTTTCATTCATCTTCAGAACACAAATGAAGATATTTTTGATGGAATCTGAGAGCTTTCTGTCCCTCCATTGGCAGTTACGCAACTACCACTTTGACGCTTCAAAAAGTTCATAAAACGAATCCATATAAATTGAGCAATTTAGACCAACTTTTCTAAAGAGACCCGATCTCTTTATATGATGAACAGAATTTAGGCTTCTAAATTGTGGCTTCTATCAGTCAACATAAACAGAAGCTCAACCGAAACTGCTTGAAGCACGAGAACAAACCTCTTGCTGAAGCTCAAACGTGCTGTGTAAAACATGGGAATGAACCTCATTGGCTCTCGCACGTCAAGCGAACATGCTTGAGCTTCCGTTTATCATAACTGATGTGTGAGTTGATCAATGTTTATACGTGAATAAAAGCCTAAATTAAATCTGTTCATATAGACCGATCGTGTTTCTTCAGAAAATTTGGACTAAACTGCTCAATTCATATGGATTAGTTTTCCGATCTCTTTATGAACTTTTTGAAGCGTCAAAGTAGTTGGTAGTTGCAATTGAGGGACAGAAAACTCTCAAATTTCATCAAAAAGAGCTTAATTTGTGTTCCAAAGATGAAAGAAAGTCTTAAAGGTTTGGAACGACATGAGGGGGAGTAAGTGATGACAGAATTTCATTTTTGGGTGAACTATCCCTTTAATCAGTTCAATCAACAAATGAAAGAAAAAAGATGTTTAATGTGGGTGATGTTACCTCAGCTTCATCTGGAAATCGATAGTCAAGGCAAGCAAATTGCATTGTGGGACCGGGATATTTAGGGCATATTTCAGCAAGTGTTGTAGGGCATAGAATATGTTATGTACAATAAACATTTAAAAGTTTGAAGTCAGTAATATATTTTTTCTAAATAACACTTTTATTCAGCAAGGACGCATCAAATTGATCAAAATGTTCTTTTAAAATTTCTATTCATCAAAGAATATGAAAATATGAACTGTTTTCAACATTATTAATAATAACAAATGTTATTATTAAATAACAAAATGTTTCTTGAGCAGCAAATCATCATATTAGAATGATTTCTGAAGAATCATGTGACACTGAAGATTGGAGTAATGATGCTCAAAATTCAGCTTTGATATCACAGCAATAAATTATTAATTCATAAATTAAGTTATTTGCAATTTAATTGCAAAAATATTTCACAACATTACTGTTTACTATATTTTTCTAATTAAATACATGTAGCCATGGTGAGCATAAGAGACTTCTTTCAAAAACACATACCTAAGTCCCTTTGTTATTCTACAGAAGTTGATATTACTGACCCCAAACTTTTGAACGGTAGTTTACACACTGCAGAAACATGCTAGTCTGAACAAAATCTCTTTATGTTTGTCTGAGAAATTTTCATTTAAGCTATATTTACATCAGTTATGTTTGGCATCTTAAACTGTAATGTGTAAAGCAAAGAGCCCTTTCTCAGGTCTGAGGTGGAGGGGTGGGAGGAGTGTGTGCTGGGGGTTGTAGTTCACTACTGATCTCGCTCTGTAGTCCAATAGACCGCGAGCGGGGAATCGGTCTCGTCATACTCCTTCTCTTGGGTTTGCGCTGGCGGTTCTGTCCAGCTGGTTTGACACGATCGCTAAGAGCGTCTGAAGACTCGTCGATGTACGCCAAGTTCTCGCCAAAAAAGTCCAGAAGGGAGGGATGGGGCGGACTGCAGTTGTCAACCACGATGACAGGAACATCCTTTCGACTTTCCAGTGATCTCTGAGACCCCTCGGCTCCAGATTCCAGGTCCTCTGAGTTAGGGGAATTGGACTCATATTCCGACCAGGATTCTGACGGCGTCTCGGATTCAGAGACTGATCCTGATTCAGATTTTGAAGGGGACGTGGACATGGCTCTGGACCCGGGTTTCGATGCTGGTTTCAGGTCTACCCGTGAGATGGATCTCGACGCGGGTCCTACGGTCAGCCTCGATCCTGGTCTCATCTCCTCTAACCTATACCACGACCTGGACCGGGACAGCACTTCAGACCTATTATCAGGCGCTGGGGTATACTTGCACGACGGCCACCCGAGGATCAGATGTCCGTTCTCTCGGATAAGATCGGCATCGAGGGAGATTCCATGAGCCAGTCCTGCCGCGCTCAGTCTTGGGCGGCGATGATGGCGGTGGCGCTTTCTTCTGCGTCTCCGTTGGAGCTGAAAAGGGTCGTTGAGATCCAGTGGCACTGGAATACGGAAGTCCATGGACATGTTCTGGATGTTCTGAGACCAGTCTGTGGCATGAGCTCTCAGCTCCTCCATCTAGAAGAGAAATATAGTACCATTAAAACTCATTTATGGGGGGAAAGTCAGAATAAACCCTGCTTTTTAAAATACAAATAGTGTCTAAAAACATATACAAAAATACTATTTGTTGGACAAATCCCAATCTCACACACTATACACTTACCGTTCAAAATTTTGGGATCAGTACGATTTTTTTTAACTCTTTCATGCTCAACAAGGCTGCATTTAATTGATAAAAAATACAGCAGTATTGTGAAATAGTATTACTATTGAAAGTAACTGTTTTCTATTTCAATATATTTTAACATGTAATGTATTCCTGTGATGCAAAGCTGAATTTTCAGCATCATTACTCCAGTCTTCAGTGTCACATGAAAACAGTTGTTTGTGGAAACCGTGATAATTTTATTTTTTTCAGATTTCTTTGATGAATAGAAAGTTCAAAAGAGCAGCATTTATTTGCAACAGAAATCTTTTGTAACATTTAAAATTTGTTTACTGTAACTTTTGATCAGTTTAATGCATCCTTGATGAAAAAAGTATTCATTTCTTTCTTTTTTTAATTAACTGTAGTGTATATCTCACATAAGATTAATGTGCAAATTGGGGTGCAGTTTGCTAACTGACTCAAATGTGGTCTACTGATCAACCTTCATATCAACATTTAAAGTAACCACAATTCTTCTGGTTATGATATAATATTTAGGGGTGGATTTATATTGAGTAGTTGGTACTACAATAATAGACCAGTGTGGAAAAACTGAAATGGATAAATTCGTCGTTCATTCTCAGTCTCACCTCCGCACCGTGTCTTCTTTGACAGCACTCTAAGCCATTTCCCAATCATAGTGAGGATGGATGCAAAATACGCCAGACCAAACACGATCCACAACCACACCAATGGCTTGTACAGGGGTGTTCCTTCTCTTCTGCTCTCTGGAGTAGAGGAAAGAGAAAGGTCATGACTCAGGCTGGTGGTTAAAAGCTCAGGACTGATATATTGCTGCATGGTTTTAAGGATTGAGCCATGATTAATCACCTTTGTGTTCATGAGCAAAGCACTCAAAACACACACAAATTTTCTGAGTTAAATACAAGCTCTACCAATAACATACATTACCATTCGAAAGTTTGAGGTCGGGAAGATTTTTTAATGCTTTTGAAAGTCTCTTCTGCTCAGCAATTTGATCGAAATTACAATTAAAAACAGTAATATTGTGAAATATTGGTACAATTTTAAACAGCTGCTTTCTATCTGAATATATTTTCAAATTTAATTTATTCCTGTGATAAAAGCTGAATTTTCAGCATCATTACTCCAGTCTTCAGTGTCACATGATCCTTCAGAAACATCCTAATATGTTGATTTGATGATGCTCAAGAAACATTTCTTATTGTATCAATGTAAATAATAATAATAATAATAATTCTTAATATTTTTGTGGAGACCATGATACTTTTTTAGGATACTTCTATAATTCCTATATTAGGAAAATATATAATGTTTAAAAGAATAGATTTTTTTTTTAAATAGAAATCTTTTACAACATTATACATGTCACTTTGGATCAATTTAATGAATCTTTGGTGAATTAATGTATTCATTTCTTACAAACAAACAAAAAAAAATGATATAAATAACTGACCGGTAATGTATATTGGATGCTCTCAGTCTCAATTACCACATGAATGTAAATCTGTTACAGTTTGACGCCTCATTATCATTGACTAAACAAAATATAATTTAGTCACTAAAACAGAAAATGGACTTGAATATGGCATGACAAAATACTGACTAAATTTTAAGGACATCACAAGAATGAAAAAAGCATGAAAAAACTAAAAACGAACACTGGCCTGTTTGGAGTTTGATTGTTGAATACATCACATAAAAGTTATACAGAGAACACTGAATTTAAATGGAGTGCATGTAACCTCCTTTATAAAGAGTACTGTACGTCACTTTGGACAAGAGTCTGTTAAATGACAAATTATTAACTAACATCTCAAACGATTCTCACAGATAAAAGATTAGTGCATGAATGGTCTAATATTACAGCTATCATAATTAGTGTCTATGGCTTTAAAATACAGATCATTAGATGATATAAATGTCTGCAACGTCATTGCTGTCTGGATCCAATGACCACAAAACATCCTGCAGTTCCAGGCGTAATACAATCTTGAGTTCTTTAACAGAATTACCATACGCTCACATGACATAGCAAACGAAATAATATGTAATGATTATTGTATGTAGACATGATAATTATCTGTGCACCTGCCACATAGTCCCCAAAGCCCACCGTGGTAAGAGTGATCACGACAAAGTACACTGCTTCCAACAAGCTCCAGCTCTCCACTTCCTGAAACACCATGGTCGGCACGGCAATGAAGACTAAGCAGCCAATCAGGATGGAGAAGACGGCGGAGATTACGCGTACACTGGTGGGCTTCACACCCTTGCGCTGTTCAGCAGAAAACAATCATGGTGAAAATTATTAAAAGATAGCCACATCATGACAACTGTGGGATTATAAATTTAAGAATCAGTTTAAGATCTGCTGATCAAACATCCCTTTAACTATATTGTATTTGGCATTCAAGATGAACACCATGGCATCAGTTTACTAATTAGATTTAAAGTAACACCAAGTAACTTTTCCTCTTCGGTCGCCCTACTGGTTGGAAATGAAATTGTCTATTGCCGCTGTCGTAAATAATTTAGCCTACCGCCGCACGCACGCTCGCTGTTTATCCAGCACCGGCTTTAGAACGAACGATGTCCACAGACAAGGTAGAGTATGTTACATGATTTCATGAAAGGATGATGTATTGCGACATCAGAAACGAAGAAAAACGAAATAATGACTATTGTAGCGCTTGATGTAAAGCAGTCGAATTTTGTAGTTCTTTTTGCGCACGAGTTCCGACCCAAAACCCGAAGTTACATAGTGCCAGTAAAAGCAATACAGACCCCGTCAGGCTATGGCAGACGTGCCATTTAACTTATTTTAAGTTGATGTACCATCACAAGGGTCTTGGAAATATATTATGAAGGTTGAAAAACTACATAGTGTAACTTTAATAGTTTCCAGTGAGGAGAAGTAGGGGAGAGCCGGGACGATTGAAACGCGGGACGGATGAAACATTGAGATTTCCTTGAAAACCACTCACGTCATGTACGTCAAATTTTGTCAGCACGTACAGCACGCAATTGCCTACCAGACTCCCGAAAACATTTTTTCTTTACGTCATGCCGTTTTAAAGTTAGAGCCGGAAAGCTGTTTTTGAGTGCGGTTAGTGAATTCTTTCGTGCAGTACTTTTTTTTGACTGACAAGTTGTATTTATAGTTTTATGTGCCATTATAATGATAATACTGAAGGTGTATTAGTACTACAACATACCCTTAAGTGTGTAATATCAGAGTCTTTTAGTTTAAGGGCAAAACAGGTTTAACTGTCAGGAGGCGCTGTCGGGACGGTTGAAACAAGTATTTAATCTTCAATCAATTTAATTTATCGTCTTCTGGTTGACAATTTTCTTCATAATAACAGGCTATTCAACCAGCAAACACTCAATATGACTCGAGGAAGAAATTTAAGAAAACGGATTTGTCTTTATTCATCAAAATAGCTTATTAGAAAGATTATGCAAAACGCGAATATATTGCCTATTGTTTATTGGGCGACAGAAAAATGTTTTCAATATGAACCTTTAAATTAAAATAAATGACTAAATATGTTTGTAACAATATGTATATAAGTTACTTGTCAGGTATTGTTCATAAAAACAAGCATTAGATGAATAGTTACCGTTTAAACTGTTATGTTTCATCCGTCCCACCCCTGTGTTGCAATCGTCCCGCTCAGGCGGGACGATTGAAACAAAGCACTACTACCGTTCAAAGTAAATTTTTACTTAAATCATTCTATATTTGTACCGAATAACAAATGATGCTAAGAGAACACATATGTGAGTTGTTGATCACACACACACAAAATATCTATCTGTAACCTTATCTTAGAAAACGACGTTTATCTGAAAAGTGTTTCAACCGTCCCGGCTCTCCCCTATCTTCTTATGAAGGCCTTGTTTACACCTGGTATTAAGATGCGTTTTGGTCGATCGGATCACAAGTGGACGACGCTAAATACAGGTGTAAAAGGGGTCTAAAATGTTTTGAGCTTATCCACTTTCAACCACTTCCAGAGGTAGTCAAAAACGCATTCACCCAGATTGCTTTCATAGTGTTGACGTTCATGTGGTCGAACAGCCACAAAAGATGCCTACTAACGCGTAAACATTATGGGAAGAGCTCTAGACAGACGGGATTTAAACTGTCGGCTGAAGACCCAAGTTTGGTTTGAAGATGAAAACATACCAAGCACAATGTTCTCCTCGCCATTCCTGATTTCTAACACACACTCACAGTGTTCGGCTGGTCTTGTGGCTGTCAGAGCAGAAACTAAAGTTGCTACTCTCTGTGTGTTTTATGTCGTCTCTGGGTGCATTCATATGTAAATTGTGTGAGCTTATTTCATCCATTAGATCGAAAGATCTGAAAAATACCATTAATTTACCCGCCTTATAGATCCTTCCCTCCAAGAAATCAGGACAGACGTGGTTGAAATTGGACAAAAGAGATTAAAACACATTGATGCAATATGCCATCACTTACAGTTTTTTCTCCTCATGCACATTATTAAAAATGATCAATAATTAGAACTTGTTTACACAGTTATTGAACTGAACTGACTTAAAGGAGTAGTTCACTTTTTAAAAAACTTTTGCTGATAATTTACTCACCCCCATGTCATCCAAGATGTCCATGTCTTTCTTTCTTCAGTCGAAAAGAAATTAAGTTTTTTGATGAAAACATTCCAGGATTTTCTCCATATAAAGGACTTCATTGGGAAGGTCCAGGTTTCAGTGCAGCTTCAAAGGGCTTTAAGCGATACCAGGCGACGCATAAGGGTCTTATCTAGCGAAACCATCGGTCATTTAAAAAAATATATGAAAAAAGTTTAAGTTTTATAAGCACAAATGCTCGCCTTGCTCTGTTCTGTGATGCATCTGTTCTAGTGATGGGTCATTCATGAACGATCCGTTCATTGCGTCTGTCACGTGACAAATAAACGAAAGACTCGGAAGGTAAATTAATTATTTATGTTCCCTGTAAATTATTTTCGACTCCATTATAATGATTTCTTTTTTTCAGAATATGATCAAGATTGCATAGGTGGATGTGTTCGGGGAATTTGGCGGTTAGAAGCCACTTGAATGAACGAAATGACTCGAAAAAAGATTTGTTCATTTTGATGAATGAGTTTGAACAGGAGAGTCTCAACGTAATTGCGTATTACATGACGTCACGAACGCGCATCACAGAACAGAGCAAGGCGAGCATTTGTGCTTATAAAATTTAAACTTTTTAATTTATTTTTGAAATGACCGATCGTTTCGCTAGATAAGACCCTTATTCATCGTCTGGTGTCGTTTAAAGCCCTTTGAAGCTGCACTGAAACTGTCTTTTGGACCTTGAACTGTTTGGGTCCCATTGAAGTCCATTATATGGAGAAAAATCCTGGAATGTTTTCATCAAAAACCTTAATTTCTTTTCGACTGAAGAAAGAAAGACATGGACATCTTGGATGACATGGGGGTGAGAAAATTATCAGCAAAAGTTTTTTTTAAAGTGAACTACTCCTTTAAGTTGAATTTTGACTACTGTATTTTCAGAGCTGCTTTACAGAATAATTAGTCTAATATTTGATGAAGTTTGATTCTGTTATTTATTTTCCTGTTTATCACTGTAAAGCTGCTTCGAAACAATCTGTATTGTATAACGCACTGTAGAAATTAAGGTGACTTGACTTAATCTGAATTTGTAATGAGAAGCCACTCACCAAAAACAAAGTCTCAACCCTTGCCACCGCTCTCCGCAGCAGCGTGCCCAGGTGGTCTCCGACCCCGGCTAACAGTATCCCGAACATGGGGATCCCCACCAGAGCATAGAATATACAGAACAACTGACCACCTTTCGTCTTGGGCGAGATGTTTCCAAAGCCTGCAGAAGAGGAGAACATGTGAAATTAACCTCACAAAATGATGATGTTGTAAAGTGAAAAAATGTGTTCTCTCACCAATGGTGGTGATGATGGTACCACAGAAGAAGAAAGCATTGGATGGATCCCATCTGCTGGTATAATTTGATGTGCTTCTGGCGTCCACACCGGCCTCAATGGCATCAACCACTTTCTAAAGAGAAAAGATGATGGATTTATCTACGATGCTTCAAAGTGTCTATGGGAAGAATTTATATATTTTTTTTATATATATAACAATACACATATACACAACAACATACACACACACACACACACACACACACACACACACACACACACACACACACACACACACACACACACACACACACACACACACACACACACACACTAAGAATTGTCACTATCTAGAAGAAGTAGAGGTAACTTAATATATATACACTAGTTATTAGATATTGATAATCTTATATATATATAAATATCATCTATATATATATATATAATTAGAAATGTTGGATATAATATGAATTTACTAAAACAAATACAAATATTTTTTTTACATAATAATAAAAATGACAAAAGCACATAACAAAATTACTAAAATGTAAAAAAAATTTTAACTAAATATATATATATATATAAAGCTATTCAGTAACACTTTACAATAAGGTTTCATTTGTTAACATTAGTTAACACAAACTAAAATTAAAAATAAATTTTATAGTATTTAATAATACAAATGAATGTTGATGTTAATGTTCAACATCAACAATAAGTTGTATTTGTTAACAGTAAACTAACACGAGCAAAAATCAACAACTATTTTTTATTAACTAACAAAGATTAATAAATGCTGTAGAAATATATTTATCACTGTTCACTTTTTTTTAACAGTGAGAAATATATTCTTACAGCATTTATTAATGATGAGACCGTATTGTAAAGTGTTACCAGCTATTCAAAATATAAAAAATACTATAATAGTATATAAATAATATTTAGCATTTTTCTCAATTAATAAAAACATTTAATTACAAATTCTATTATCAGCAAAGTTTTTCTCGCATTCATAATGACCTCCATGAACTCTCTCAGACTGTAAGGCGTGACGCAGCTGTGGTTCTGTAGGAAAGCCATTCGAGACGTCATCAGCTCACGGTGAGCCCATTCCTCCCTGGAGGACTCCAGCCAGCCGAACACCAGCGCTCCCAACACCAAATACAGCAGCACGGCTGCCAGGATGGTCAACAGAGTCGAGTACCGCATGGCTACGAGGGGCTGGTGACGTCAAACAAGATGCTGCATACTGTGGATGAACCTTGTGGAAACACTGACAATCATGTGTCCATCAGGAGCGAAGAGAAGAACGTCAAGGGAAATGGTCACAATTATTACAATTACAAGTCACAATAAGTATTTGGCAAAAAGAATTTGGAGTCAAATATCTGAATGTCATTGCACTATCAAAATTTAAAACAAAAAGTGACTTTTGATTGATCTTGAACTTCTTTTATGTGAAATGTTCAGCTTGAAAAGTGTCAAGTTACCTTTTTGTTGTTATCTATTGTCTTGACATTCATTTTTGTTTAAGTGGCCTTAAGTAACAATATTCCTAAGGTCACTGTATATGAAATAGAAAACAGAGATTATTTACCTTATGCAATAAGGTTTTTCAAATCCACCCGTTTTCTCCTTCTCCTCCTCCATATCAGTTGTTTGCTGTAGTGGTTTATACACTCTTCTATTCTCCGTACAGCCTCTTTCACTGGCCCGCACAAAAACCTGTGACAAACAATGGTCAATAGACAACCTGAAACTGACTCCAGATCAGCTTTGAGCTTTAGGAGGCTTGACCCAGTCCAGACACATAACAGGAGAGCGGTGAAGGCACAGAGGTAGACAACACATGACGCCATTGAAACAGAACTTCTGGCAAAGGTCTATGTAAACAGATTGTTTAACGTTCCTCTGACAGGATCTTAATGCTCACCAGGGCTCTCTAGGACTTGCTTTGTAGATGCATGGTTACCGTATATTATGGTACAAATTATGTTGTCACTTTCTGTATTTGCAATCAGTTTTATTTTACTGTGTTCTGTTTCATATTGCATTTATGTGCACATAAAAAAACTTTCCAGTGGAATAGAAAAATAAAATAAAGTTTATTTGTTACTTTTTGCAAAGAACATTGAAGGGTTACGGCTCTTACAAAATGCCAAAGCTGGGTATAACAAATAAAAATAAAACATTTAAATATTTATATTATTAATTGAAAATGACTTTGGTAACACAGATAACCGACGTACATATGTTTAAAATACATAATTAAAACACAGAGCAGTCAAACATCTTAAACCAAGTACTGATAACATCAAATAATAGGCTACAATTGCACACTCTTACGTTTTTTTTTTATTCAAGTTCATTCAAAATTAATCTTCCAATTCAAAGGAAATTACTGTTGTTGTTTTTTATGAGTATTTGCAATGCAACAGGCACTAAACAGTAACTGTTTACCTTAGGCTACAATCTACTTCCAAATTCATTAAATGTGTATAACCCTTTACGAGGCATGTTCTCTTACCTCAGCGCGCGGTTCCGTCGGGAGTGTGTGACGGTGAGGAGTTCCCTTTCTCCAGCAGAACACTGTGAAGATACACACACTCATCAGGACTTTCCCCATTCCCAAGTCTTACGTGAACCTGCCAACACGAGAAGAAAAAGAGCAGGGAAGAGACCGAGAGAGGAGGGGAGGAGAGAGCTCTGTTCGGCATAGACACAAATGAAAGCTGACAGTTTATTAATGTTTCAAGTGTTTAAAACATTTTTGTTGAGCACTCTTCTCTCATCTCCTCTTTGTATGTAAACCCGTGCGGAATGTCGTGATTTTTTTTTTTTTGGCATAGTATTATAGGCTCCAAAAGCATAAAAACTCGGACGGATTCGAGCCGTGTCCATTGCTGTCATGAAGAATACAAGTTTTCACATATTATAGTCCTGGATGCTGATTGGTTAATGCATAGAGCCAGCTAAAGGCTTAAAGGTAAGGTAGGCCCTTTTTCTATATAGACACTTCTTGTTACTTATGGAAACTCTCGTCGCATCCTGATAGCAAGAAGTGATCTAAATATTAAAAACATGTACATAACATCGTGGAATTCTCAGGATCAAAAAAATGTGTCCAATCACATCATTCGGTCCGACATCACACGTCATCAGTGCATTACGTAAGGCTATGCAGTTGTAGACACAGTGTGCTTCTCAATACTCAAATTGACGCTTCCACGTTTCCTTGCTCCTCCGTCCTCCAGCCTGAGACAAAAGTTAAGTCAAAGTTAGCCATCTTGAAGGACATCTCAATTCTCTAATTGTACCGTGAAGAGGCGAACGAGAAGTGAAGAAGCTTCATGAGGAGCTATGACAGGATTCACAGGTGTATTTCTTGTCCAGAAACCTGATGCACAAATAAATTCTCCTCCCCCTTCACATCTGTCCCAATCATTTTAATTAATGGTTTACCGTTGCAGATTAAATAAGCCATATATCACACATATTATAACAGGTCATTTTGCTTTATTATTTATGAATTTCTAAAATAAGCAAACTTCAACGTAAGGGCAGATCCCCTAAAGCGCAGCCGATGACGATGTCAAGAAACGCTCAAGTGATGAAGAATATTCCAATACACAAATAAAAATTCCTTCAATTCCTCCGTCCTCATTTTCTTTATTCACAGCCTTCCCTCGCATCCTATGGGGGTAAAGCTGAGACGTGAGGAAAGGAAATGATGCGTAAATTAGAAATGAGAAGCACCAGAGACAATTTATATAAGAGACATGCCACTTCCTCAATCCTCAGTAGAATATAGGGAAAACCCGTAACGGCAAAGATGGCGGTTGTGTGCACATGTCCCGCCCCTCCCGCTGGAAAGTCAATCGTCTGCTTTTAACAGTCAAGCCGGGAAACATTTAAGCCTATCTGGTTCCTCTGACACATGCGCACAATTGAGGTTTGCTATAGGCTGTGCACGGCAGAGAGGAGAGAGCTTGCGTGTGTGTGTCGTGAACCCTTGCGCATGCGTAGTAAAAGTATAACCTGTGGGGGAAAAGGCGTTTTAAACCTTATTTTGGGGCAAAGTCATCAAACTTTTTCAGCGATTTTTATCATATTTTACTGCTGTTTCTATACATGCAGTTTTTATGTCCCTATGACCAGTGAAAGTGCAGTTCTGACTCTCTGCCCATTCATTTAGATAGGAGCCTGGTCTTGTTAGTCCCAAATAGCTGCCCGGAGGCATTGCCAAGATGGCGGTCGAGTGGAATGATTGCCTAAAGACTTTGGAAGCACCCACAGTCACAAAGAGCCGCAAACCAACAGCAGCCACATTTTACAGTTCCTCCTCGACCAGAACAAGCTTATGCTGCGTTCACACCATGTCCCAACAGTAATTATGATGGCAACCGACACTCGTGCCGTTCACGTCCTCAGACTCGTATTTATGCGTTTCTACACTATCAACGGCGAAATGAATCTGCAGCAGTCAGGGGGTACAAGCAAGAGCTTTTGAACAAACTTTGCAGACTCTGCTGTGTGTTGTGTTTTGAAGGAGGCGTGGCTTTGGAGACGCTCTGAAGGGAGGGTGTGATATCATGCTTTCAAAGCTAGCTCGCTATTGCTAGCTTCTCTGAAATTGCCAACCCTACCTTTAAAAATTAGTCATAATTAAAATTAGAAATGAACAATAATAAATGCACGAAAAATAACATTATGATGTCCAGAAATGAATTTTAGTGTTATGAGACAGAACTTGTTTAAGGTGATGGTGTCATCCTTACCTCTACTATAATACACACTGTAATGAATTGCTGTAAAAATTACAGCATTATTTTATAGCAGCTGGCTGTTTTCTAATAATACACCATATTGCTGTAAACTGCAATGCATTCTGGGGTCGCTCGGCGGTTTGATTCAAAATACAGAATATTGCTGTAAATTTCAAATCTTCAGAGACATTGTGATCTTCAACGGTCAAACAAATTCAGATGCCAGTCATTAATATTCAGAAATCAGGAAAATATATTGTATATACTGCATTTTACATAGGCTACTTCCTCTAGATATAGCAAATACAAAGATTCACATAACTTACTGTAAAAAAATACAACAATTAAAAAAATACTGTAATCAGAGAATACAGTAAAATTCTGTAAATTACAGAAACGCTACTGTAAAAAATACAGTAACTGGCTGGCAACCCTGCTGCCAGTATTTTACTGTAAATTTTACAGGTAATTTTTACCAGTGCAGTAAGTTGTTAGTCTTGAGAGTATTTACATAAATGATTACCTCTTGGATTATGATCATTATGATTAATCATCAACACTGTGAAGGCCTCATGGACACCCCAACAACCTCATCTCCATGCCGGCGTGATGACTCCGACCCCTAACCCGATGAACTGGATAAATATCGTGAAAGTTCTGATCCCATCTGACTTCTGGCCTATTATTGCTGCCTAAATAATAATCATACACTGTTCGTTCGTTTGCCAAAGGAGGACTGGCCCTGACTGAGCCTGGGTTCTCCCAAGGTTTTTTTTCTTCATTCTATCACCTAATAGAGTTTTGGTTCCTTTCCACTGTCGCCTTTTTCACCACTGGCTTGCTTAGTTGGGAACATTTAATTTTGAATTTAACAATACTATTACAACATTACTTTCATGTTATCTCTGTAAAGCTGCTTTGAAACAATTTGCATTGTAAAAAGCGCTATATAAATAAAGGTGACTTGACTTGGACTAGTGGTATATTTTTTGTTAAGCGTGCCAGAAGTTCTGGGATCTAAATTTGCCAGGTTTTTTTTCTCATTAAACCCAAAGATGTTTATCAGTGATTGTTTAACAAGAGCAGGGAATGATGTCAGCCATGGTGATGACCCAGCACTAAATGGACTAGATGTCTGTCATCTGTGGACAAAAGCTCAATGGTAAATCAACGTCAAACATGAAAGCTCAGAATTCAAAACATTCACTGTAAGGACCGCAGTGGGCCCTCGGGTCCAGCCAAAGCTCAAGAGAGAATAAACAGAAGTCCCTGACCGAGCTGATGTAGACCAAAATGGCCCTTAAATCCTTTAAAAGCTCTGATATGGGATATCACATCTCTAGACATGCCTTTGATTTCTGCTCCAACAATGACTAACATTTTGCTTTTGAAAACACCATGTTCATGAGTTCTCTGAATCTATTATTACATTATTCTGCAAAACAGGTTGTAATTAAACTGTGGACATTACTTGTGATTAAAGCAGTTGTGTAATGCCAAGTCTTTTTTTAATGTATTTTTTATAGATGAATTAAAGAGTCCATGTTCTCTGCTTCACAACATTTCCAACAACCTGTTCAGCCAAAAGACTCAAATGGAGAATCTTTAAAAACAGAGATTGGATAACAGTTGCTTATACTTAACTAAGCGCTGAATCCATTTTGTTTAGAAAGGCTGCATATGAATCTTAAAAATCTTGTGTAAAAATAATATGCAATGTAACTAAAGTATGGGCTTGTTTCAAATTCACAAATATATGAAATTAGAGATCCACAAATAAATGGCTTTTCACACAAAAAAAAAATTAATAGAGTAAAGCTGATTAAATTTGCAAAAAAGACTGGCTGATTTAATTAGCTACTTACCAAATAAATCAATATAAAGATTGTCAAAATCTTTTGAATATGAGAAAAGTGCGGACACAAGACAAAACAAGCCTAGATTATAGTGTAATACAAGTTTATCTGTCATTTCAAAAATATTTATAAAAAATGCTTTGGTTGACCAATCAAAATTAAGTATTTCAAAGACCCATGTAAAAATGCAAATTACCCAAAGAACTCCTAATTAAGCTTGCACGGATTTCTAGAATGCAAAAAGAAAACAACCCATCAACATGGACATTTGGATTTCATTTACGTTTAATAAATGTAAACATTCCTAACTGAAAATTCTACAAACCATTTGACATTTAGGAAAAAACGTACACACAAATACTAAGATGACAGTGAATTAGATAAACAGATTATTCTAATCAAAAATGTATCCATTTCTCAAACCTTCTCAAATGCTTCATTACAGACAGTGATATAAATACTCCACTGTGCGTTATTAAGCTGTTAGATGACAGAGAGAGAGAAAAACACTCTGACAGCGAATCGCCATACAAGGAACGGAAACAGGCTCAGGTTGATCTGAGTCATACCACACACACACACACACACTCGCTCTCTCTCTCACACACACACACACACTAGTGCACAAAGGCAAGTCTTCAAAAAGTCTGTCAATAAATAAGGCTATTCACAAAAATTCAAGTCTCTAAAATAGGGGCTATCACCACCTTTACACAAACAAAAATATATTACATTGGTATTTCAAAGCTAATTTGTAAACGTCTCCATTACTCAAACAAAACTATACGACATCAATATACACAATAAGGCACTGCCTGTCAGCTGATGAGAACAACCAAGAAAAAGAGGTTTTTCTGTAACCCTTACTTCAAATTCTACATCACATGACAGGGCAGGACTCTCGAGCGTCTTGGTGATCAGATGACATCGCTGACGCTTACAGTAGGATTAAAGAGGCAGATAAATTCCTTCAGTGTGGAAACCTGAAAACAAATACAGATGATGCTGCACTGAAATGTGAATTATTTTAGCATAACCAGTGGAAATTACTTCAAATGTGTTTCATACAGGAGGTATCAGGTGTGTGCGAGTACTATGGCTCTATCTCATCATCTTTCTCTTGGGGCGTGGCTTCTCTGCGTGGGAGGGGCAGTGCATCAGTTCCCAGAAGCCCCCTGCGCAGGACATACGGACAAGCGGGTCCAGTGGGGATGTCAGCAAATCCTTCAGGAGATAAAAAGGGGAGAAGACCATTCAGTCTTATGATAATGTACAACTTTGAAAACAAAAAGACATTTTGAAGAATGTTCACGCTACTCGGTTTCCCTTCTTACCCTTCATGACGACCTCGGGCAGGCCGTACGGTTCATATTCGGTCTCGTCGTACGCGGCAGACATGCGGTTGCGGTTTTGCCGGATGCGTTCAGCAAGGTGAGCTGGGTCGCTCATGGGGAACACGCCGGATAAGAACAGTTGGTTTGTAACAGTCTGTGGGGCCAGAGAGAGGGGTGGCGAGTCTGCGGACTCTTTATCGACTTCTTGCTCCGTCTCCAGCTGTTCTCCATCTGTCTGGGTGCAGACATGGATGGGGGAATGTTTGTCCCTCAAATCCAGCTCTCGGGTCTCCTCTGTCTGCGTGGACACACTTTTCACCTCTGTTCTGTTAGAAACGCCAATGACCTCGCTAACCTCTGCCCTTTGACCATGAGCTGGTTCATTCTTGAGTGTTTTTTCCACAGTAGCATGTTGTTCACTCTGTTTATTTGTTGCATCTCCATGACAATGCCCATGTTTATCCAAACCAACAGTTTCTATAGTTTCAATCTCATTATGCCCAGTGCATAACACATCCGAAATCTGGGAGTCTGCAGTCTCACATGACTCTGAGATGGGATTTGAGTTGATTACCTCTGTCTGATATTTGGTTGAGATGGAAACACTGATTAAGGCATCTTCCTGGCTGTTCGCACTGGCATCTGCTGCTTTGGTCTGATCCTCGAGAGACACTGAGGCAATCGGCTGAGACTCTGAATTACTGTAATCTGTTGGTTTGGTCAGTAGAGGGGACAGCTTGTCTTCAGTGTTACTAGTCATTATATTTGAGACACAGACAGGAGGACTTTTGTCGCTGTGGTTAATAGAGCTGCTCTCGCATTCCTGTTGAGCATGTCCTTCGGTCATCACCTCATTTCCAGTCATAAGGTTCTGAAAACAATTACAGGAATAGGTCTGTGATCATTGAAAGGCATTCTATCATAGACAAAAAAAAGAAAGGTCTATCGTCATTTACTCACCATCATGTTCCAAATATGCATGCCTATATAAGGAGTGGGGGGGGGGGGGGGATCTAAAGGTGATTTTTTTGATAAAAATTGTGATTGTGATTTAAAAGGCAATTTAAAAAAGCTCCAGGTTTGCTGTGCGGGACAAAGTGGGCTAAAATGTTGTTATATTTCATTTCATTATACTTTCATTTTTTTTTATTTTACAATCAGGTACCAAAGAATTGCACAAATTCTGATTGGGGGTTCAGGGTTGTCGTCTTAAGAGAAACTATTGAAAAATGTAAATTCAATGTAAATCAATCTGGACCACTTCTATGCTTTTCTAAAATTAATAATCTACAAACAACAAACAAACAATGTACATAATATAATCATTACAAGCAGAAAACAAAATTAAGCTAACTAGTCATTTTAAGTTTCAATTGTCCCTCCATACCAAAAATTCTGATCTCTAACTATTTTTCCCAATTAGAACATTGTTATTATAAAATGCTCTTAATATGTTAATAAATAATAAAGTTCAACACTTTCACCAGTTCAACAATTTCCCATATGTAAATAATGCCATGCGTTATGAAACGTTATTTACCTCAGCCGGCCCTTGAGATTCTCGAACATCATGTGTCATTTGGGTTTCAGTTGACACATGCTCCCCCAAGTTGGTCTGGTCGTTTGTGTCATCTAATCCAGACGGATATGTCACGTCTCCGACAGTGCACTGTCTGCTGTAGAACCACAATGCACCAGAGCACAAACTGAAGGGTCTTGCATTAAGGGTCCTACATAAACATCCCTCATTCACTGAACCTGTGTTTACTTTCCCCATCTCAGAACCAACATACCCATAATTCACGCTAAGTACCTCGCACTGCCTTTTAAATTATTATGAACAAACAATTTACATTTCTATGTCGCTTATCACATAATTATCTTCAACAAATGCCAGTCAAGGGACATTACCTTGTTGTTTGGGACTGCGTTTGCAGCTTGCTGGGACTGCAGGGGAGGAATAGCTCAAACTCTTTTAGCACGATGGAGGGCGAGTTGTTGCCCACTATTTCTTCCGTTGTCGAGAGCTTCCAGAGTTCTAGTTCTTCAGCTTGTGTCCTGTTCTGCTCAGAGAGGTGCTGGATTTGGTCCTGTAATGCCTGGATCTTTAATATGAATTAAAAAATAATAAATTCAACATAAAATACATGCAAGGAAACGGTTTCAAACGATTAGTTAATCTAGGTAACATTAAGGGTTTTAATACTAATAAGGGTTTGTTTAAATAAGCAATTACAGTAGCGCAGAATAATACAATATGATGTTTCAGATTTATCACTTGCTTTATCGTTTTGCACCTGATGAAGAAAAAAAAGTGACATTGAGGGCGTGTTCACACTTGTAGTTCAGTTCGCTTGGTTGGTTTGGTCCAGACAAAAAAGTCCTGATCCGCTTAGCGTTCACATTGCCACTTATCACCAAACCTAAAGATACCGCACTTAAAGGCATAGAGATAAGTTCACAACCTGATTGGTAGGCTTTTATAATGTATATTTCGTGACGGAACTTACCAAACATCCAACAATGCTGTTTTCTGGGATAAATGCGCTTGTTTTATATGCATAGCCTACATATGATGGTATTTTGACCAGCTGAGAGCTCATGAAGAGCTTATAAAATGTATAAACGAGTCAAAACAGTGGCAGGAATCCCTCCTTCACACACACAAACCAAGACGGGGTTCAGACGCCTGTAACGAACTGTGATGGGCAAACTCATGACTATGACAAGATAACACAGACATGCGTGAGCATTCTGTCCTCTTTAGGGTCATATCTTGTGCCATATGCTGTTTTTGGTGCGTTTACATGTCTTTGGTCTGTGTTGGGTTCATATTTCAGTTGAACCGCACCAGACAGAGTTCGTTTGGAAGTGGATGAGATCCATCTTTTCAGTGATTTTGGTCTGATTGTTTGGTGCACACCAGGGTTCGGATGGCAATGTTCACACTTATTCATATAAACCACACTTACAGAGCAATCGCACCAGAGTTCGTTTTAATCTAACCAAACATGCCAAGTGTGTAATTATAAAATTAAAATAAGCAGGGCAGGACTTTTATTCATCAGCTGTTGATTGGATGGAGGGAGACCTGAACTCAAACTTGCAGTCGTTTGTAAGGGGTGTGGATTAAAAGGTAAAAATGATTGGAAAAGACGTCATTAGAAATAAGTCTATCGTTTCACCAGAAGATTTAGTTATGAGATTTTGATTAAAGATTAGAAAATTAATAAGGTGACTTTCTATTTCATGCCAAGTAAAAAAAAAAAAAGATGATTTCCATTTTACTAAAAATTACCTGCTCCTGAAGAGACTGAACCTCTGCTTTAGAGTTTTCATGAAGAACAATCAACTTCTCCTGTCCTAACGAGAAGCCGGTTTGTAATCCTTTGTTTGTACTTGACAATTCTTTGTTTTCAGTATCCACTAAAAGCAAGGCATCTTGTTCCGCACAAGTGTCTTTACCCAAGTGCTTCAGTTTCAATTTCAACACTTCATTCTCTCGTTTAACAGTCAGAAGCTCTTCCTTTATCACTCCTCCCTGTAAAGCAAGCTCCAAATTCTGAGACTTTAACACATTCAGCTCAAGTTGATTGACTTGTAATTCTTTTGTTACTTGTTCTTGCTCCTTGATATCATCCGTGGAAGATTCTGGAATGTGATGTTGGAGGTTCAGAACATCCAACTGTTCATCTGGCAAAGAGAACTTGCATTCTCTTCAATCACCTCAGAAAGTCCTGGTGCTTCTGAATCTGCACTAGAATTTGGAGCATTTTCACAATGTACGTCTGAAGCGGGACATAATTCATGTGGCTTGGAAGCTTCAGTCACTTGCAGCTTATCAGATATCTCACTAGTGTTGGTTTGATCAATGTTTTGACTAACAGAGAGTTCAACAAGCAGCTGTTCAGCAGGCTGAGAGACCTTCTCCTTCAAAATCAGTTGCGTATCTGGTGCTTCTGAATCTGCACTGGAATTTGGAGCATTTTCACAATGTACGTCTGAAGCGGGACATAATTCATGTGGCTTGGAAGCTTCAGTCACTTGCAGCTTATCAGATATCTCACTAGTGTTGGTTTGATCAATGTTTTGACTAACAGAGAGTTCAACAAGCAGCTGTGCAGCAGGCTGAGAGACCTTCTCCTTCAAAATCAGTTGCGTATCATCACTAAACATTTCATGGTCACTTATACTCGTGTTGCTGAAGACAGAATCGCAGCTTAGTTCTCTTGAGATCTCTGTAGACAGTTCAGGAGGCGTAGAGATGTCATTGGGGGTGATGTCCGTCCTAGTGTGTTTTTCTTCAAGAAAACCGATTTTCTCTGAGACATTTTGCAGTTCCACACCCTGCTTCTGGAGGGGCACTCTTTATCATGTAACTCTCCCAGCAGGTTCTCGATGTGCTTGCTCTGACTTTCAAAAGCTTGGGTAAGGTGCTTAGTCTGAGTGGTCACTTGCTTCTGTAAGGCCTCCAGCTTTCCTTGAGCTAGTTTCGCCTTCTCAGACTCTCTTTCCCGCGCCGCCCTTAAACGCTCCACCTCCAAAACTAAAAAGGTAGTGCTGTCTAAATCTGAAGAATCTGTGCTCAACGCTCGAGTCCTGTCTGTCTCTGCAGCGAGGTCTTGTCCTCTGTTGGTTTAGTTTGTGCTCCAATATCAATAATTGTTCTGGTTTCTTTGCAGACTTTTGCATTGTGAAGGTTCACAGAATCACAGATGGACTCTTGAACATCAGGAGAAGGAACCAAGTCTTTGTTTTCTATAACAGCAGCATTCTTATCATCGTACGGGTGGTGTTCTAGTTGTAAATATGTGACGGGAAGATTGTCTTTTGATATTTTCTCCTCTAAACTCCTAGATTTTTGAAGATTGTCAAGCTCTTCTTGAAGCTGTGCAATCTTTAGTGCTTCTACTTCCTCTCTTCTGATCTGCTTCCTTTCCTCTTCTCTCTCCCTCTCTCTTTCCTCCCGTTCCTGCGCAAGCTTGAGCTGAAGGTCTTGCAGCTCCTTTTTCATTCGCATTATTTCTTCCTCCATGTCCGTCTCCTTTCGCTTCATCTCAGCCAAGACGTTTTCAGCTGGGTTCCTTCTTCCTGGTCTCTCTCCTTCTCTTCCAGCCTCCATCTCAGCTTCTCTTTCTAGTGCATCAAGAGTTTCTTTCAGTTTCATGCTCTCCTTCTTCTCTTGCTCCAGCTGGGTCTCCAGTTTCGTCACACTGTCTTTGAGCTCGAGAGATTTGGCGCGTTGCTGCTCTGTCTGGGTCGAGTGCTTGCGGCTCAACTGTTTCAGTTTGGTCCTGGCCTCCGTTTCTGCTTTCCTCTGGGTGTCGAGGTCTTCGAGTCGCTTCTGAAGCTCGGATTTCACATCTCTAAGTTCATCGCGAAGCTCTGCATTCTCCTTCTTTAGATCTTTTAGAGGCATCGAGTCACGTTTTTCTGTCTTACCTGATGTGTCATATGCAATGTCTAACTGTAGGCTGCAAGAGATGTCCGATTCACTTTTAGGCATCATACCACTGGTTGAGTCAGATGTAAACGAGTCTGTGTCCACATCTTCAATACCCGTGTCTTGTTCTGTCACTGTGGTCTCTACATCTGTTTCACTCAGCCTCAGAGAGCCACTTGGATGTTTTTGACTGCCTTTTCCTTTAAATTTCTGTAACTGCTCAGACTCAAATTTACTGATGTGCTCCGAGTCGATGCCCTCCCCTGGCTCTCTGCCAGAGGGGAACTTCATTCGTTCCTCTTCTCTTGTTCGTCCTATTTTAGGGGCTCTCTTTCCCTGAGAGGAGTGGTTGTGAGGAGGAGACTGGTCATGATGGAGGGAAACAGCGGGAGAGAAGCAGTCTCTTGAAGAGCTGGAGTGAGGAGCGGCCACAGCTGGAGGAGGTGCGGCCAGCTGAGCTAAAGGAGAGAGAAATTATATGGTAAACTTTTTAGCAATTATCCGGTAAAAAAAGAAAGGTCCCTGAATCACAGGGCAATATCACAGTAAAGCATTTCCTCAAATATCTTACTGCTTTTATTTATAACAGTGGCTGAATCAATATGATTATATATATATAATTAATAACTAATTGTAAAATTATGCTCATATACTCAGAATTTAGTTCATTATCGTGCACATTTTTTCACTGATTAATATAGTTGGAATTTATCCATTTCAGAAAAAAAACAAGCCAAAAGAGACTTTGTTTAAGTCGTTTTAACATTATGAAACTTTCTTTGCATTATTGGGGATTTGAGAGTCTACTGCTTTGACTGGCTTGTCTAACCAATCACAGACTTCTTGTACAAAAAATATTTTTGAAGGTGCACTGTCAAGTCTGGCCAGAAGTGGGAGGCAAACACATAGGATGTGTGTAACAGGACGGGGCCAACACATAAAATAACCCACAGATCTCCGTGTGGACGAGATTCTTTCAGACTCACCCTGCAGTTCTTTAATAAGCTTGAGAGCATCAGCAAGCTCTTCGGTCAACCGCTTCACTTCCTCCTGTAGAGCTTTCTCCTGTTTCTTCATCTGCCCCAGAGACACAGTGAGACTCTCACTCTCCCTCAGCGCCTCCTACAGGACAAGATGAGAAGTGCACATAAACAACAAAGTCAAATGAGATTAATGATTAAAGATACTTTTCATCCATAAAACTACATTATACAAGTGTACTGTCACACAAATACAATCTAATAGTGAAAAGCAACCAGAATCCTCATAGGTGTTCAGGGTGAGGCATGCTGGACAAAGACGACTCACACAAAACGAACGTAAAAGGTTATCCAACTGCAATCTTGATCTGCATATAACATTACTCCGCACTTAAACATCATAAAAGCTTTTTTGGTGATCATAATACATGACTCTTACATTGTAAGTCTGTCTATAAATAAAGCGCTTAAACCCAAGCCCCAGTGTGAAACAGAAGTCTTAAGGAGATAAGGGTGCTATATCTGATACTATATCCAGCTGAGTCAGTAACAGTATTGTTGCACTGGGAGCTTGTCCCTCTCTATGTCTGGGTCTCTCTGTTCAAAAGTTTTTGAACAGTAAGATTTTTTTTTAAAGAATTTATTTTTTGTAACAAATTATTTATATTCATCAAGTAATAGTACAGACTTTTACTTTGCTACAAAAGAGTTAAGTACAAAAAAGCTATTCTTTCTTCAAAGAATACTGGGAAAAATGTATCACAGTTTCCACAAAAGTATTAAGCAGCAAAACGATTTTCAACACTCATAATTTTAAAGCCTCAACAAATTAGAATGACAGAAATATATTACATTTTTACATATATTAAAATAGAAACTCTTTATTCTAATTTATATTAATATTTCCAAATATTACTGTTTTTGATTAAATAAATACAATGAGACTTTTTAAAAAACTTTTTTTTTAAATCATACCAACCCCAACTTGTGAACTATAGTGTACTTTTGGGTAGTGTACTTTTTTATGCAGTTGCAAAAATACCCAAACCTGTATATTAGGGTTACAGTCTATAGTAACATAGCAGCTTTAATTAGTAGTCAAAATGAAGACTCCATTTATATAGCTGGGTAAATGTTGTGTGCTGTTGTTGATTCTGGTCTCTGTGTCTCTCTCTCCAATAAAATTGTTTTATGACAGGGTGAGAAATAAGCAACCCCCGCACCCCCCCAGTATTTGTTTGCTTGCTGGATTTCCCTCCCTGTCATAACTGAAGGCTCTGCCTTATCTTCCAGACACTGTGACGGGAGACTCGGATTGGACTTTGACAATGCTGTTCAATAACAATGACACATTTTATTACATGACTAATACACTCCACACTGATGCATTTCATCCCTTTAAATGATTTTAGAGTGGCTATGTTTGAATAAAGGCTTTTTAACAATTTCGAACCAGAGTAAATCCCTTAGATCTTTTTTCTATAAATGCACATTTTATTATATTTTGAGGAACGTGAAAGAAAAACTGGAGAGGTATGTGTCTGATTGGTTGAACATCAGTGCATCTCTGTCCCATAGTTCATAGTAAGTTATTCAATACATTTGATCTTAAAACAATTTAAATAAAAAACATATTTGACCTAGATGCACCAAAATGCTTATAAATATCCCTAGAAGTTAACCAAATCCTAAGATCTTCTTTTAATGACCTCCCCAGAAAGAGAAATAGTTAATAAAGAGACTAAATGCCTTTATATTTCATAGCAATATAAATAAAAAATGAAGGCTATCATTACGATACACCACCGTTCAAATGTTTGAGGTCGTTTGAGAAATGTTTGAGATGATCAAACACAGTAATATTGTGAAATATTACAATTTAAAATAACTTTTCTTTGAAATATATTTGAACATTTATTCCTGTGATGCTGCTTAATATTCTTTGATGAATAGAAAGAACAGCATTTATTTGAAATAGAACATTTTTGTAACATTATACTGTCTTTACTGTCACTTTTGACCAATTTAATACATCCTTCCTGAATAAAGGTATTCATTTCTTTGAAAATTTCTTTGAAACCCTAGGGCCTCAGTTGGCGTCTCTCAGGTCAGAGTGATTACGGTATGCATGTTGTTGTACCGTGAGTTTAGCCTCCGTCTGTGTCTCTCTCTTCTGACTCTCTCTCAGGTCGTTCTCTGTGTTCTTCAGTTTTCCTCTCACATCCTCCAGATCTCTCTCCAAACCCTGCTTCTGTGCACACACCTGAGAGAAAGACAAACAGTCAGCAGAAAGATAAGACGGTAATCCAGGAGAAAGAGCGCGGATCTTCATCATGCCGTGTTTGTGGCAGATTGAGTCATGTGACTCAATTTCATGCAATACGTCACACAAACCCATGTCATAGAAACTGTGACACACATGATGAGATTTATTCATGGAATGTAAATACAAAACGTTATTTTCACGCATCTTGCAGTTTGACCAGATGATGTACAAACCATGCAATATTTATTTCAGTTTACAGAAGTGAATCTGAAGGCTTTTTCTTGTTAATTAGACATTCATGCAAACCCACATATCGAAAATATTTGTGTGCTCACTATCCAGATTTAGAATCATGTAAAATATCTTAAAAAGGAAACATTTAAAAATTGACATATGCAAAGTAGAAGTCAAAACGGCACATTCCTTCACCTCAAGTCATTTGAATCAATGTTGTGTCCCACCAAAATAGAGACAACATTATTTATCTCTGTATTGACACATTTGTATCACGTCTCTTACTTAAACACACAGTATCTTATCAGCACTATAAGAATGTCTTATTCTACAAAAGCAGCAAAACAGGGCTCAGACAAGACTTGTTTTTTTCTTCAGTTGCTAAATGCTGTAATTAATATACACAAATCAGTGAACTATATGTCCATGGGTGATATTTTACAACCAACATACACACACACACCAATCTGGGTCACCTCCATATCTCGTTGTACCCATGTTTCTGAAGAATATAAGACATTTGTGAAAAAACATGCCATGAGTTTCAAACAGACATCACACTGAGATTACAACACTGACCTTCGCTCTAGTGTCCTCTGATGAGGAAAAACAGAAAGAGAAAAAAAAGGAATAGAATTGTGTGAGAAAACACATGAGCAGTGGGAGCATGAGAGAAAGAGAGAGGGGTGACATTAGTGCATTGACCGACGGACACCCGTTCTGGAGCTCCCATGAGACAGAGAGAAAAAAAGAGACAGAGGAAGTGGACAGAGCAGATCTACAGTAGAAGGCTAGCCTTCTGGAAACATGAAGTTTCTGCAAATTCAAAATAAGAAGTGCTGACTGCACTGAAGCTATTAAAGGAAATAGAAGTGAGTAGCAGCAAGTGGTGCTCGTCTAAACACTAGACATTATTGCATTGCTCTACGTGTTCTAGTTGGTTGCTGGGGCACTGCTATGGGGTTTCTAAAACGAAAAGTATACTAGTATCAGGGCTCTAGACTAACGTTTGAGAGCAGTGGCACCAGCAGACTTGTTAGCACCAGGGTGGTGGGCGTTATTCATAATATTACATTTTTTGTCTATTGAAAATGCACATTTGACAGTAATTTGCATTGACAGTATGGTAGCTTCAGCTGGGAAGCAGGTGTAAATTTATTTTCATTAACAAAAACAACATCTGTAAAAATGAACCTCATTTGTATAGGGTAAAATTTAAATATGCTGATTTAAATATCTATGGTATTTTTTATAAAAACAGTAGCCTTAACACTTTTAGTAAATACAAAATGCAAGAAAACTGCTACAGCTTAAAAAAAATACAGTAAAATATAATATATATATATATAATATAATATAAAAATTTGATACTGAAAATATCCCACATTTCTGCCACAATACCATGGTTACTGTTATGGTGTGTTCACACCGAACGCAAATTTAATTATTTTCAATAGTAGATTACATACAAAGTCAATGCAAAGACGCGAATAGACGCATCATTCGTGGCGTGAATTGGGGAACGCGTTTGCTGCGAACGTCTTCCGTGCAAGTTGAAAAAATTTTAACTCGAGCGAATGTTCAACTAGACGCGATAGATGCGTATTTGACGCTCTATTCACATTCGGTGCGAACACACCATTAGTGTTATTACAATAAATCCATGGAAAAGATTTGTGATTTGTGGATTGAAAGCTTCCGTTTTGGCACAATATTTCTCCTGTTTTCTGTGTCACCGTTGTTGAGTCTCATCGCTGTTTCATTTGGCCTTTTGGATTAAGCTACACTATTTATAGAAAGGCTGAGCAACTCCTACACTACTGCAGTGTATAGGCATAGACACTGCATAGGGTCGCTACATGTAGTTAGTCGCTCCTCAGCCCTGGTACCTTGTCATGCTGCGCCTGCAGTGTGTTGTGAAGTGTTCTGGCCTGCTGGATCTCCTGGTTGAGTCTGTTGCTCTCCTGCTGATGTTGTCTCTCCAGAGCCTGTCTCTCTCTCTGCAGCTCCAACAGCTCCTACAAAACATAAATCGCAGCCATCTCTTAGTTACTGTAGGACTTTAAGAAGGAATTTTTTTGTTAGGCTGCTTAGAATTAACATGCATTGTGAAGAGTGTAATAAATAATGAAACAAAATCCATTCCAAGGCTGTAAGATGATAACTCAAAGCTAAAATACAACTGCAATGGAGCTGTAGATTTAGCAGTGCAGGAAACAATGAATCACAGGCATGTCAATGTCCTCACCCTCTGATGTTCTCTCTCGAGGTCTTTCCTGCGCTGTTCTGCACTGCAGCGGCTGCTTTCAGCATTCTGCCTTTGACACTTCAGCTCCTCCTGAAGTTGCTTGACTTTTTGCTCAGCAGACTGGACCTACACACACAGGTATAATTACATTTCCAAAACATTCAATATAATGGTAAATGGTAAATGGACTGCATATATATTACGCTTTCACAGACCCAATGGCCACCAAAGCGCTTTACATATCTGCCTCTTATTCACCCATTCATACACACATTCATACACCGACGGCGGTGTCAGCCATACAAGGCGCCATCCAGCTCGTCGGGAGCAGCTGGGGTTAGGTGTCTTGCTCATGGACACCTCGACACTTGGTCAGGTGGAACCGGGGATTGAACCACCAACCTTTCGGTTTGTAGAAAAACCTACATGAACCACTGAACCACTGGCGCCCCAAATGTACACACTCATTCTCAAGAAAGCGAAAATAAATGCATAATCTGGCTGAAAAATCTATTAGCTTAAAAAGCAACACTTCACAATAAGGTTCAATTGGTTAACAATAGCGAATGCATTATACATAACAATAAATATTTTTACATAATTTATTAAATCAGCTAAATATCAATTTATACATACACTACCGTTCAAAAGTTTGGGATCAGGAAGATTTTTTTCCCTCAGGAAATATTCATTCAATTGATCAAAAGTGACAGACATGTACTGTTACAAAAGATCTGTACCGGTATTTTAAATAAAATTAAAAGAATCACGAAAAAATATTAAGCAGCACAACTGATTTCAACATCAATAATAATAATAAATGTTTCTTTCAGCAAATTAGAATGATTTCTGAAGGATCATGTGACACTGAAGACTGGAATAATGATGCTGAAAATTCATCTTTGATCACAGGAACAAATTACATTTTAAAATATATTTAAATAGAAAACTGTTATTTACTTTTTTATAATTTATATCAATTTCAATGATATATCACAATATTACTGTTTATTGTATTCTTGAGTTACCTGTGAGTCTCAAAGAAAAGAGATTCCTGCATTCAGTGTGAGGGTGTACTGGTTTAAACACATAGTTTAGTGTGTGTTTACCCGGTCAGTCTCCTGTGTGATGCGGGTCTGCGCGCGGGTCAGCTGGTCTTGGCTGCGTGTCAGACTCTGTTCTTTGGTGCTGATCTCTCTGCTAGCCTGAGCCAGGCGAGACTCCACGTCCTTCAGGCGCTCAGACTCCAGCTGTGCCTCCCGCTGTAGATCTGATACACGCACACGCAGCGCTGAGAGAGACAGACAGTCACTCAATTATTTATCTTATCACTCTGACCTTCTGTTTCTGGCTCTTTTGAAATAAAAGAGTTTGATGTGCTACTGTATGTGCCAAACCCTAGTGCAAAGCTTCCTCCCCAATACACCAAATCCATTTATGGAAACTAAGCTATGCATAACTTTTTTCATTTCTGAATGACATCACAACCTAATTAACATTTGGCTGCATATATCCATCCATCCATATATATACCGTATATATATATATATACCGTATATATATATATATATATATATATATATATATATAATATATATATATATATTTTTTTTTTTTAGGGCTGTCAATCGATTAAAAATTTAATCTAATTAATTACATACTCTGTGATTAATTAATCTAATCCGCTCCCACCAAAACAAACATCTTTTTTTTCTTCTTTTTTTTCAGTGTCGTACAGCTGCTGGATTTTTAACATAATGGTGTTTCGCTATTGCGAGTTATATGTTGCTAGGTCGTACCTCTAGCCTGACTTCGTCATACTCATATTCTAGTCAGAACATGAGTCTGATACTGGTCCATAGGGCTTTGATTATGAGGCGTGTCTTAACCGAACCAGGAAAAACAACAACTCTGCACTCAATTGGATAGACCGACAACCAATCAGAGCAACGCAGTAAGTGACGCATGTTGAGCAACGCATGATTGTTATCAACAGAACTCAACTGCATCCACTCTGGAAAGAGTATGAAAAAAATGAGTGTTAACGATCTTTGCCGGTGTTGCAAAAATAACTTAAGGATTCGCGGAGTAGGCCTACTTGCATGCAAACACGAAAAGCATTTTTGAAAGAAATACGTTTGATGACGTGATGATTACGTTATTGGATGGATTATCTGTCCATCATCGTATAAAGCCCGCCCTGGCAATTTGATTGGTCCGACCATTTTTTGGCTGATCATAATTACTCCTCAATGGATCGAGTCCAGACCGAACTTCCCGACCAAAAAATGTTGTGGGCGGGGTTCGGGCTGGCATCCAGGCTATCGTACCTCCGGATCAACGTTAACTCCTGGATGCTGTTCGTCTTTAGAGACGAACTCCGGTGATATGCAAATCCTTGCTGCAGACGACTTTATTCTTTATCAACGCTTCCATCCGGCCGTTTTTTATAATTAACGTTAAATGTTCCATCAATGATCCAGGCAGCGCGTTCTCGTCTCCCCGGTGTTACAGTCGAATGGTGTCTAGAACGGCTCAGAGTCAAAGGTCAATACGGAATGGATTAATCTGCGTTATTTTTACTCTTTTTTTTTTACGCGTTATTTTTTCTCAGATTAATTAATCGAAATGAATGCGTTATTTTGACAGCCCTAATTTTTTTTTTTTTTTTTGAGAATTTAGCACTTTCACTTCATATGCTTATTACTTGCAATGAAAAGTAATCTTGTTAATATATTCAGAAAAATGGTTTTGCTTTATTTTTTTCATGTAAAATATTATTTTTCTTATTTTGATCATTTATATTTGGCCATACCACTATACTAACAAAGATAGCCTGTTTAATTATAAGGGTCGGAGAAAGTAATGGAATTAGTGCAGTAACTTAAATTCAATAAACTTGATGCAAAAAAAAAGGAAAAAATTTTTTTACAGCCCCTATAAAAGAATCACCTGCCATGTGACAGTTTATGACCGCTTCTTGAGGGGAATTTACATTCCAGAAAATGTTACATTCCTGATCCAGAAGTTATTGGAAGGGAAGTGTTTGAAGAATCAGTGATACTGCGGTGTAGAGCTGTCAGAGTCAGCTGTCTATGGAGATGACAAACCCTGATGACCTCACTGATGACTCATCAACAAAGAAACAAAACAATGGAGAACATTCATACCACACACACAGAGTAATGCCGATCTCATTGCTCAACAGACACACGTCACACACCCACTCTCGCACTAAACCACCCCACATCTCACTACAAATATATGGCAAGAGATAAGACCAATTCACTGCTTTCATTTTATATAGTACACTGCATCAATGGCCACACAATCCTCAAGGCTCTGCAAACTGCATATTGGTCAATATTAGCATAATATGCTAACTTGTGTTATTTATCAGATCATCTATGCCAATACTGGAAAAAGACAATCCCCTGACATTGCATCACAAAAATAAATTACATCTTAAAAATATATTCAAATAGAAACCAGTAACTTTAAATGCTTTACTGTGATTGTGATCAATAATTGCAGCCTTGGCAAACATAAGAGATTTTTTCAAAAACATTTTAAAAATCTTACCAACTACCCAAACTAACAGTAGTGTATTGTGCTCATTTTATACATGGGCAAAAACAAATCATTCATTGGCCACTGGTATTGGCAAAAATGTCTAATCAAGAACGATCACAGAAATGCTCTGTTTTGGGCCTCCTTTACTGGGATAGCTTTATTGGAAACCTGAAAATAGCATTCAATATTAATCAGGTTGCTTATGTAAATAAACCTGACAATTAATGAATAAACATGATACTCCTCACTCTGTTTATGGGCAAACACAGCTGCACTAAATAAATAAAACTACACTTCATTTCCTTAAACTATCTTATATTATATACACACAAATGCAGTATGCATCCAATTTATTTCTGTTGAGCTACGAACTGCTGAAAAAAATCTCCACCCTCCTTAACATGAAATACTACACAAATCTGCTCATGCCACTGATGAGCTGGAATAACTTACTCTCATTGGCTGTCATGCCGACATGCTTTAAACAGTGACTTTGGACTGCTTTCATTTATGATTATTAAAGAGCAGACAGGCAAATGTCCTGGATTCAAACAACCCAGGAAAGACAGATGTAACTCAATCTGAAGAGTTCGACACAGTATTTAAGCAAGTTAAGTCTCTGGGTTGGTTTTACTTTTAACATTTAAAATGAGATTTTCAGTGGAAAACTCCTGAAAGCCCAATGGCATGAGGAGAAGCTCACCATCTATCTCGTTCCTCAAGGCCTCCTCCATACCAGAGTCATTGCTCTTGATTATGATGTCACTGGATGAAACCGAGGAAGCTGGTCGTCCTTTGGGAGTGGACCACAAATCACCACGTTCCCATGGAAACACAGAGGTGGGGGTGGAGGGCTCTGATTGGCGGACGTTGCGCCGAAGGGGTGGGGATTTGTGTGGTTGCTGTGGAAATGGGGTGGAAGCCCCGCCCACTGAGGGCTTGGGGACGTCTCCAAACTGCAGCTGCTGCTACAATGGACAGAGAAAAAACAAATGAGTCAGGAAGTATATTCATAAACAAAATATTCCTTATTAAGTGGTTGCTCTTGGAGCATTGGAGACTTACTCTGACATGCTGTGTTTTGCTCTCGCTCTCCGCTCTGAAACCACCTGCAGAGTTAAACAGGTTATAATCACAGCAAAAGAATAATGATGAAAAGGTCGTTCTAGATGCATCCCACATGGACAAACATGCACACAGAGCCTGGGTACAAAGTCAAAATGTAATCACATTTTACTACGCAATCAGTCCTCCTTGGGGACATTCAGAAAAATAAAACACCCTTTTACCTACTTTAGGAGTGGATACATTTTGCAATCTTTAAAGAGAGACACTGTGAATAAAACAGAAGGGCCACTGAAAAAATAAAAAGGGACAGAGCGTGCGGGATGGTACCGTTGTTGTCCCAGGGAGAGCTCAGGTTCCAACAAGGTGTGGAAAACAATGTTGATTCCCCAGAGGCATTTCCCTTCTGCAGCTTTTCCAGCTCCGCCTCAAGCCTACATGCAGAGAAAGAAGAGCTTGTTATAGGTCAACATAGGCAAACGAGTAATGGGGCTTATTTCTCAAAGATGAATTTTAATTGACCCTTCGCGTGGAGCTTGATTGACAGGTGTTCTAACCAATCATACTTCGCCATCCGCCATTTTGTCCGAAAAAGCAGCCAGTAGAGTTAGGAGGATTTTAACTTGGTAAAATGAATATACTGACGCCTTTCCGCGGTTAAAACAACATTACTTCTTATGTTCGTTCATGTTTATTTGATGCTATAAATGAACTAGAAGGAAGAGATGATCGGATCACGGGCAGCTTTAACGGATGCTCTACAGCAATCTGTCACGGCACATTAAAGAGCCCCAAAACGGTATTTATTGTTTAAATTTCTTTCAAAAAATGACCACATTTGAAAGCTGAGACTTTGTTTAATATGTTTAATATCAAAAGTAACCGAAAAGTAACCTGGTCTGTCCTGTCTGTCCGCGTGTTGTCAGTCTCCTCTCTGCTCCGCGATGTATTTTTCACTGCGTGAGAACATGGTGAGAACATGAGAGCAGCATAGCTTGTCGGAACATAGCGACAGTAACTAAGGAGGGCGGGTCTTTGCGAAGGGTCAATTCTTTTTAGTGCTTCTAGGTGTCCAAAAAATCACTTCTCCACCTTTAATGTTAATAACAACCTTATGGGTGACTATCACCAGTTACCTCATGATACAGTCCTCATCACGAGTGTCAAACCAGTGTTATAGACCTTAGTCAGGTTAGACGGCATATTGAATTTAACGCAGACGGAAACGATGCTGTGAGGGATAAACCTACAGTCTTTACAATCGTACACATTGTATAACGATCCTAGATCACATCATTTTCACAACTAGTGTTGCTTTTGTCAACGAAAATTATGACTAAATATCGTCGTCAACGAACCTTTATCACGTGACGAAAACAAGACGCAACGTAAATGCTGGTCATCATGTGACAATGACTTATTAAAGAAACACTATGTAGTATTTCAACCTTCATAATATATTTCCAAGACCCTTGTGATGGTACATCGACTTAAAATAAGTTAAATGACACGTCTACCATTGCCTGACGGGGTCTGTGTCGCTTTTACTGGAACTATGTAACTTCGGGTTTCGGGTAGGAACTCGTGCCCAAAAAGAACTACAAAATTCGACTGCTTTACGTCAAGCGCCACAATAGTCATTATTTCGTTTTTCTTCGTTTCTGATGTCGTAATACATCATCCTTTCATGAAATCATGTAACATACTCTACCTTGTCTGTGGACATCGTTCATTCTAAAGCCGGTGCTGGGTAAACAGCGAGTGTGCGTGCGGCGGTAGGCTAAATTATTTACGACAGCGGTAATGGACAATTTCGTTTCCAACCAGTAGGGCGACCAAAGAGGAAAATTACATGGTGTTACTTTAAATAAATAAAGCAATATTGTTGACGAATAAAAACGAGACTAAATGTGGTTTACAAAATAAAAACTATGCTAAAATGTCTCTTCATTTTCGTTGATCAAAACAAGACAAGACTAAATGTTATTTCGTCTCGTTTAGTCGTGTTATTATTAATATTTTGCAGTATTTCTGTTTCCTGTGTCTCGCTTCAGGGGCTGCATCATCTCACACTCCGCAGACGACGTCACTACCTCAAGCCCCACTCACGGCATTATTTAGAAGATGCAGCTGCGCGAGTTAGCGCAAACGACAACAAACTAAGTTAAGTCTGACACAGAGAAAGGGAACGATGGCCAGCCATAACTACTAAACAATTTATTTAAAAACTGATTCACACAAGAGTGTGCGATATTCCCATTTCCATAGCAACAGCGACTTCTCTGATTTTCGGATCTCTTTTTAAGAGTTAATTTAAAGAAAACATCGGCACAACCCTAATTTGGATCATTCCTTCATTCTGAAAACAGTAGTGATGCAATAATCTAAAGTATAGGCACAACAGTGTAAGAAATAAAATGACATTTCAATTGCTAATCAATGTTACATGACCTTGTTTGGTTTGTTATGTAAATGGACAGGAATGTTTATGTTTGCGTCTCACCGTTTGAGCTCCTGTGTGAGGTTTTGTGTCTGTTTTTTGGCAGATTGGAGTTGTCCCTCCAGCGAGTGCACTTGGGCTGTTTTGACCTGCAGGTCGTGAGACAGACGGTCTCTGGTGCGCACCTCCGCTTGCACGGCCTCACGCTCTCCTCCCAGCTCTCTCTGAAGCACAGCCAGCTCCACACGCACCTCCTCGTACTGACGGAGAAGAACACGCTACATAACACATCCAGCACTGTTTGTGCTACAGCTATGCTGAAACTCTCAGCCAACTTTCCATTTAGTGTCCTTTCAGGCGGTTATTCCTGCACTGCTTGAGTCACTCTGTTAACCCTATGAAGCCTGTTGTATCCCATCTCCTACAAGCCTTCTTTCATTTGATTGACAGGTCATACTTTTTAGTAGGGCTGGGCGATATGGCCTAAAAAAAAAAATCCCAGATTTTTTGACAAAAAATCCGATTTACGATTTAAATCGATTTTTTTCTCTCCCTACTTAAAATCAATCCTCAGATGACAAAGAAATTGTTGAAAACAAGTTTTTACTTTATTTTGTTTTGATATTCCCTTCTGGGATATTATCTGGATTAAAGTGCAATCAGAAACAACAAGCCAAAAAGACCAGAGGGTCCTGTCATTGTAAATAGCCTAGTGTAAATGTAACATAACATAAAATGGGTGGATTGGGGGGGATGTGTAAAGAAAAAAAAACTTGCATCACAAGAAGTTTATTGTGATTGTCAAATTATTTGGTAACTAAACATCATTTTATCAAGTTTATTAACTATGTAAACACAATGTTTAGATGCATAAAGACTGGTATGCTACTGTTTTTATTATTGCTTAACACAAATTTCACAATTTCAATTCAATTCATGTGATTTTGATTCTGATATTGATTCAATATCAATTCCTTTGGATAAATATTAGGTACAGTAGATATGCTAATGTGTTATGTTAATTGTTCTCCAAAAATAAATCACCTAATGCTGTAAACAGAGAGCCCTACAGCTGGTATTATTAAAGGTTAAAACTAACTCAAAGTAAACATAATGCGTTTTTTATAATAACAAACAATGATATAATATTTTAATGATATAGGTAAAATATAATAAATGTGTAATATAGTTATCATATTTAGCCAAATACTCCTCTCTATAGCAATTATTTTAAGTCCAACTAACATGCGTGCTATGGGTCATTAAAAGGCATCCTGAGGTAAATGTAACGTTACGTGACATGTTGTTCTCCAGCTGTTTTATGGACATCTTTCCGCGGTTGAAAAACACTGATCGATTGATTTTATTAGCTACATTTGGGTAAGTTAGTAGTGAAGAGTAACAGATGATGCCGCTTGAACTGAGATCTGTCAGCGATCTTTCACGTCACATTTACAAGCGCCAAAACGGTGTTTATTGTTTGAATTTCGTAATAAAATGAACAGAATCTGAGAGCCGAGAATCTGTTTCATATCAACAGTAACCTGCTCTGTCTTGTATGTCGGTGTCAGTGTCCTCTTTGCTTCGCGATGTTTCTCTGCGTGAGGAAATGGATGTGTGTGTGAGAGCGTGTAAAAAGTGACAATTGCGTGTCTCTCAGTGAACTCGTGAGAGTTGGCGGCGGCCCTGCAGATTCAGTTTGTAAATGTTTTCGGCGGGTGTGCTTCTGCTGCCGCGGTCTTGTTCATTTGCCATGTTGTTTGTGTATCTCTATCATGGCAAGCGCTGAGCGCGGTCGGAACTACGGGAGCCCATATGGGCGCGTCGGCGGTTGTTAAAGAGAAAACCGATTTTCATTCAAAAAAATCGGCGTAAACTCGCGTAAACTACACATTCGAGTTAATCGATAAAATCGATTTATCGCCCAGCCCTACTTTTTAGCAGGTAAAAGACCTTTTAGGCAAGGCAAGCTTATATAGCACATCTCATACACAATGGAAAATTCAAAGTGCTTTACATAGAAGAAATTAAAATAATCAAAAGAAATCAGAATAATTCAAACCGTTTTGAATAAAAATAAAAAAAAGTCGGAATAATTATAGGATACTTTTAGGACAATTGTAAAATGTCCACCAAAATATTGTGGTGCACATGTCTTTTTGCTGTGAAGTCTAATAATTTGTATAAAGGAAATGCAAGAATAAATGTTATATTGTTATTCGTTAGTAAAATATTGGTAAAACTTCACAATAAGATTCCATTAGTTAACACTGGTTAATGCATTAACTAATATTACCTAGCAATGAGCAAAACATTTTTTTTTACAGTATTTATTATTCTTTGTTCAGTTTATTTAATAAAAATACAACCATTATTGGTTTGTATGGCGTAGCTCCTCCTCTTTTATATAGAAACCCTGCAACATTTTTCTGTAAAACTTCTCGATGTAAACTTTTTATTCATTTTTAATTATTTTGTTCTGCTCTTACATCTGCACTTCCGCATTCGTCAATTCTCACTTAAGCTACGCCTATGTCATACGTCGGGTCAGAGGTCACCCTAGCATGGCTTGAGGGTGAGTAAATTGTGTGATTTTTACTTGATTATCCATACATTATCTTGAGTAAAAGAAATCATGATATATCAGGTTGAGGCATGTTTGTTTGTCTCTTTATCATCATTGTACAGCATTGCATTATATGTTTTGCTTTGATTATAAAACTTAGCATATTAATATGCATTTTAATGCAAGTAGTCTGATATACTGTTATAAATATCTAATTGTTTTACATTACAAGCAATCAGAATTTCATCTTTTTGCTCATATAAATATCAGCAAATTGCATATTTTTGCGGTTCAGCCCTCTTAATAAAACTGAGGTGTTTTTTCCTTCTCGAGTCTGAGCTCCATGTCACACTATGAGCCATAAAAAACTGATGTATCAATTATAATGCTCAACTATGCAAACTTTTTTAAATAATTCCATAAATCAAATTATTTTTCCATATGTCAGGCATTAGGGGGTTAAAATCTCTCGATGCTCACCTTCTGTTTCTGCTTGTGCAGAGCTGCTTCTGAGTTGTCCAGCTGCAGTTGCCTCTGCTGTTTTTCCTTGTTCAGCTTGTCATTCTGAGCCTGAAGCTGCTTTACCTTCTGCAGGACACAACCCGTCAGACCCACGGTCCAGTCGTCTCCGGCCCAGCTCATCGCTGACGATCCTGACAGACTTTCAGAGAGCTTGGCTGATCATCTTCCAGTGCTGAAACGGAAGAGATATAGAAAGGTCTGGCTTGAGTTGTTGTTCATGAGGATCCTGTGTGCTGCCTCAGGGAAGATACTCTCAGCTGTCTGTACTTGTTCCAGACCAGAAATATCAGTTCACATACTTATCACATTCACTAATGACAAAAATGAAAAATGAACCAGTGTATCTGCATCTTTATATAAAGGAAAATCACAGCGACCGTGTGGGTGTGTGTGTTTGTCAGAGTGTTCATGGAAACATTCTTCAGGGACTTCTGCTGCCAAAACACAAAGTAAAACCAAAACAGAAGATTCTGTCATCATTTCCTTACATCATGTCTTTCCAAACCTGTATGATGGTTTATTTTCTTTGCAAGACAAAAAAAAAATTGTTAAATTGTATTGGCTGTGTTTTATTCATGCAACTACAAAGAATGGGGACTGTCAGTTGAACTCAAAAACCGGATCGGTCCGATTCATGAATGAATCATTCAGACTACCTTTTGTGAACTGGATCAACCAATTCAATTGTTTTACTCAAAAGAACACAGATTGGACATAGTCACTACTCTAGTTCGGGTAGATGTGAAAATTGCTAATGCATTATTGCGGTTTTACACACAAAATTTTCATACGTCATCAGAAGGATTACTATGGAAGCTGGTTTCAGCCACTGAATAAAATATATATTTTTTTAAAAGTAATTGTGACTTTTTAAAATCGCAAAATTCTAACTTTTTTCTCAAATCTTGCAATTCTGACTTTTTTTCTCAGAATTGGACTTTATTCTCAGAACGGCAAGTTTTGATCTTGCAATTTTGAGAAAACAGTCAGAATTGCAAGATGTAAACTTGCAATTGCAAGGAAAAAGTCAAAATGTTTATGCAATATGAGCGTGAGCCATATGCACCACATTAAAGGGATCGTTCACCCAAAAATTAAAATTCTGTCATCATTTACTTACCCAAAGTTGCCCCAAACCTGTATAACTTTCTTCAGCTGCACACAAAAGATGATACTTTGAAGAATATGGGTAACCAAACATTTGATGGACCCCACTGACTAGCATGGTATGGGAAAAAAATGTGTGTGTTCAGCAGAAGAAAGACATTCATACAGGTTTGGAACAACTTGAGCGTGAGTAAATGACAGGATTTTTATTTTTGGGTGAACTACCCCTTTAATGATACCTAATTGTTTTGTTTTTAAGAGCACATTCACTTTCATTATAAACAAAAATAGTGTTCTGCAAAAGAAAGTTATATGGGTTTGAGACGACATGACGATGAGTCAATAAAGACAGATTATACTACCGTTCAAAAGTTTGGGGTCGGTAAGATTTTTAATGTTTTTAAAAGAAGTCTCTTCTGCTCACCAAGGCTGCATTTATTTGATGAAAAATACAAAACAAACCCAGTAATATTGTGAAATATTATTTCAATGTAAATCAGCTGTTTTCTATGTGAATATATAGTAAAGTGTAATTTATTCCTGTGATCAAAGCTGAATTTTCAGCATCATTACTCCAGTCTTCAGTGTCACATGATCCTTCAAAATCACTATAATATGATGATTGATGATCAAGAAAGATTTATGATTATTATCACAGTTGAAAACAGTTTTGCTGCTTCATTTTTTTGTGCAAACTGTGATTCATTTTTTTCATGATTCTTTGAAAGTTCAAGAGAAAAGCATTTAATTAAAAAATAAATATTTTGCATTATTATAAATGTCTTTACTGTCATTTTTGATCAATTTAATGCGTCCTTTCTGAAGAAAAGTATCGATTTCTTTAAAAAAAAAAATCGTATTGACCCCAAACTTTTGAACGGTAGTGTATATATTGTATATTTGGTGAACTAGAGGTAAACTATCCCTGGCTTAAAGATAACTTGCAATGGAAAGATTTAAATACTGAAGACAACAGTCCCACACACACACACATAGTGAAAGTGCCTATTTATATTTTCACTCAACCTCCTGTATTTGGTTTCTCTTCTCAGTCACCAACATTAAGAACTGGCTTGCTGAAAGAAAGGAATGAGGAAAATCCGGCCTGTAAATCTATAAGAACTGTGAAACTAAACATCCTGGTTGATCTCGCCGTGTACCTGAATCTCCATTCACGTTACAAAGCATCAAAGATGAGCTTTCAAATACAGATGACGCCAGGCTGGGAGAATGACCACTGGGTTAGGGATGAATATACACGGTTAACAACAGTCTTACCAGTATTATTCACTGTATAATTACGTATACAAACCTCAGCAGTTTTATGAATCCTACTATGGTGAGTTTTGGGTCATGAATATCAATTACACTCCGTGAATGGAGGCAGCGAGAAAGCTACTAATTAATATTCATGAGAAAAGCCTTCGCTTTAGTAAGATTTATAAATTCGCTGGCGGTTTTTGATTAAACTAGAATCTGTAGACTCCTGAAAGAGCTAGTTAAAAAATAGTTTATTTATTGGGTAAAACAAATGCAGACCATAATCCTGTCAGCTAAAACGAAATGCTTAAGTGAAATCAAACAATGTGGCATTACTTACCAGGACTTCTGATATGTTGATCTCTTTGAAACGCAGTGATCCTGGTGTCTTGAATGCCGTTTACGTGTCTGTTAATAAAATACAACCGCTATGTATAGATAGCATCTGAAGCGTTTGACCGTTTAACGTTAACAGATTGTCGCTATTATCAACAGTCACGCACGCGGTCGCTGTTTCTTGCGCCCCTCAGAAACTGCCGAACATGATTTGACGCGAGGCGTGGGGGTCCGTGACGTGTACAAAGAGGCGGGGCTTTAAGAGGTAACCAGAAGTGCAGTGGCACCCACAGGTCAGTGATACGTTTTTTGTTTTGTTTTTTATAAATTGATTTAACACTGAAAAATGATATACATCTAATTAAATATTATTAATTAAAATGTCAAGTTGCTTAAATTGATTACACAAAATCTTTACGCATTTTATCCCAAACTGTTATGCTATTTTTTCAGTTACATTATTTGCAAAGAAGAAGAAAAATATTGGCCACAGAAATTATAACCAGGCATTGGGGCAAATAAATAAATTTGTAGGCCGTACATACAAAAGTGTGATTTTAAGAGCTGAAAAAGTAATGGAACTTTCTATAATGAATTCAACATTTTTGTTATGGTCAATCAGGACAGCCTGGGAAAGTTTTTCAAAATGAGTATGAGTTTAATATGGGTTTAGTGTCTCTGTAGACACAATAGTGACCTGTAGCCAGCATTCACTCTTAAAAATAAAGGCTATTTATTGGAATATGTTTCCATAAAGAACATTTAATAGCCATGGAACTTTTCCATTGCACAGATGGCTCTTTATAGTTGAAAAAAATATTCTTCTATGTGTATCGCTGTGAAGATTAACTTTATTTTTAAGAATGTATATTTTCCTATTTTAATATTTTTAAGTGTCTAGCTCATATTGAGTGTTTTATTTTAGTTGTGTGTGTGCGTGTTATGATTTCTTGTGGATCATTTATGTCTACTTTAGTAGTCTATTTAATGTTGATTTCATTTTATAATCGACAACCAAATAAACTGATTCCAATAATGGGCAGCACACAAATTCCAGTTCCAACCCTGTATGAGTTTCTTTCTTCTGTTGAACATAAAAGAAGATCCTAATGTTGTAACCGGACAGTTGGCGGCACCCATTGACTTCTATATTATTATTTTTTCCTTCTGGAAGTCAATGTGTGCCGTTAACTGTTTGATTGCCAACATTCTTTAAAATATCTTCTTTTGTGTTCAACAAAAGAAAGAAACTCATACAGGTTTGGAACAACTTGAAGGCGAGTAATGACAAATTTTAATTTTTGGGTGAACTATCCCTTTAAATCAGTGCTTTTGTAAACTAGTGTCAAATTTTGAAGGATAAAAAACATTAAAGCCTTCAGAAATTAGGTACAGGAGCGGGATGCAGCTTGACTATCAGTCATGCATTATAGCCCGAATGGTCACTTTCACTGGTTTAATCCACCAGCATAAACAGCATGTAATCAGATTATCCTTCTTGCCGTGGCCCTTGTTTCTGAGAAGAGTGTAGGAGTGCAGTGTAATCCATGATCACACATATGCAGATTAAATCTCAGAAGTGCTGAATAGAGTGGAAACCCTCACAGCACCTACAGATCTGTTCTCTCTCCATCTTTCGGTCCGATCGGACACAGACTGCTTGGTACAGATACGCAATGATTAAGACAGCGTGTGCATGGAAAGCGGGTTACATAACTCCATAAGTACTTCTGAGTAACTGATGTTACCACCTTAACAATAGAGCTAATGGACACTTTATACAGCTCTGCCTTTTACAAACCATTACAATGAAACAAGCTGCTAAATTTCATTGCTTTACTTTGCTTGAAACTTAAGTTACATTTTGTATCACAAATTAATCCATTAGAAATTCCTTTATAATATTCAATAGATGCAATGTTATGCTACAATATTATTTGCATATGCATTAGTTATAATAATGCATATAAATATCACTCAAACTAATATATATATAGATATATAGTTTGCACTCAGTGCACACATGTTGTGCTGGCAGCTCAGGATGAGCAGGAGGTCACACTGTATGCAAGGTGTGTGTTCAGCGTGCTAATCAGATGGCTAAATACCAGCTCGCATATTTATATGGGATTACATACACATATTTATAGTGTCTAAATCATCGCAAAGGAGAGCGGTCTCATCTGCAGAGCTCAGACAGAAAAAAAACCACCTCGATATTGGCTCTACATTTATTGCACTTCGGATCCAATTTGGAGACATTTGACATTAAAACAGGAATATATTGTCAACATTTGAAAACTCACATAATCTGAAAGGTAATATCCTTTTTATCCTATAACTTGAATGGTTTTAAATGTATGCCAGGTGCTATTTTTCACCCTAATTTCAATTAATAATTATAATTTGCATCCCATATTGGCAGTATGCAGTACGCCAGAGAAAATACTGATTCGATTTGCACAATTGCGCACATGTTTGGATATCTAAACTGCAGTAATTTGGATAATTGTCTGGTTGACTATCCAATTAATAATAAAGACTATATCAGAGTGCAAAAAGCTGAGATGTGTTGCCAGTGTTATTTAGAGGAATTAAAAGTCCGCATTTTGAACCAAAGTTGAGTAGGACACAGAAATAAACTTAAAAGTAAATAGCCAAACACGTATTATAGCTCCATACTTTTATTTTACAAATGCAAAACTTTTCTTTGCACTTAAATTTGGACCTGGGATCAAATAGTCAGACATATCTTTAAATAAATATAAGTACAATTCAAAAATAAATAAAAATCATTTTCACACATGAATTGGCTCCTCTGAGTCCAGGTCTTAAATTCCTTGAAAGTCTTTGGGATGTGCAGGAGGAGACTTCACAGAGTGCTCGACTCTTGCATTGTACAAGATCTTGAAAATTGATGCACCTCTTGATGGAAATAACATCACAACATTTATTTCCATCAAGAGGTAAATACTCTTTTGGTCAAGATCTAGAAACATGCAATAATGATCCAATCATAATTTGCCTATTTAAATCCAAATAGCATTTTTTTTGTGTGTCCGGGCAGAGTGTGTGACAGACAGACAATGTTACAACCTGAACTTCATAACTCAAACCTCTAATGGTTTTTGCTCTCACAGATGTTCCCGTGGTCAGTAGTGTTCTCCCTGGAGCCGAAGGTTCCCGGACAGCGCACTCCAGAAGAGCTGGTGACCAACACCTTGATGCTGGAGCTGGGAGCCATGGTGAAGCGGACCGAGCGGATCCGGCTGGAGAAGGCAGCAGAGGTGCGCAGACGCCGAAACTCTTCCTCTGCAGACTACAGCTGGCTGGCCGGCCCTCAGCCTCGGGCCCCTTACGAGCTCACGCCAGGAGATGTCCTGGACCTGCAGGAGCTTTGTGCCCAGATCCCACCTCAACAGTGTGGGCCGGTCATTGTCAGGTAGGTGCCATGTGTTACTGGGATACCATTATAGTTTTTATTAATAGTTTGAATTCGTTTTTTTTTTCCTTTTTAATTTTAGTAAGTTAGTTATTTTTTACATTACAATAAGGTCTCATTTGTTAGCAGTTAATACACAAGTTTATATATATATATAGCATTTATTAACCTTTGTTAACATTAGTTAGTAAAAATCTATGTATGTTAGTACAATAACAGTGCATTCACAAATGTTAAATACAATCTTAGAACTAATAATTACTAATACATTTTAAAAATGTATTAGTAAATGTAGCAATTACCATTGACAAAGATTAATAAATGCTTTAGAAGTATTGTTCATTGTTAGTTCATGTTAATATAGTTAACAAATCAAACCTTATTGTCAAGTGTTACCGTTATTTTAGTACATCAAGTTAAATGAAACCGAGAAGTGCTTTTTTTTTTTAAACTAGCTGAAATAAAATAACTTTAGCTACTTTAAATAAAATATATTTAAAAAACTTAACATAAATGTTTTTATTGTTTTAATTTTAGTTAAATATAATAACCCAGGTAGTGATAGAAGTGAGTCATGTATATCTCTTAAATAATTTTGATATTTTGTTGCAAAGGTTCCGGAAACTAGTGTCAGAGTTTGAGCCGGATGTGACCGAGGTCCCCAAACTGTTTCGGGGCGTCCTCCAAAACTGCCTGGATGAGCTTCAGGGAGACGCAGAAATCCAGAATCGGATGAACCGTTGGGAAAAACAGCGCAGCAAGAGCCTTTCCTTTGTCACTTTCCGATCCAAGTTCCGCACCCTAAACCACGGCAAGGGAAGCTTCGGAGGTTCCCGCAACAACCTGCAAGAGGAAAACACATGGTCTGATGAGGAGGAAGAGGAGGCGGCCCAACAGGTGGCGACCGCCCTGCGCGCCCGCAAGGGACGGAGTCACAGCATGCCGGAGATCACCCCTCTAGAGCAGCCCACGCAGAGCTGAACAAGAGGAAGACTAGAGGAATGGAAAGACAGAGGAAAGAAGGAATGAGATTTGAAAAGAAATGCAGCCTGCAAGCGAAGCTGGTGACGGAGGAGGAAGAAAAGAGAAGGTGGCAGAGAACAAGAGAAGAGAGGACAAATCTGATTCTAGGAAACATCTTGAAAGACTTAAGTTTGTGCTATCAGATTGTAAGACAAACACTGTTAATTTGTTAATTACACCAAAGAACACCAGTATAGGCATTTATATAAGCCTATAGCCTAGTTTTTTTTTTTTTTACCTTCTAATGTGTTCTTAAATGTGTTTAATATTTCGATGTGAATATATGATGAAATGCGCTGAATTATTAAAATAATGTCAGCTTAATTGGTATACAACACATTTCTTTTTTTCTTTTGATTTTGGTGTGACCCAGACAGGTTTTTGGCAAGAGATTCACTCCATAAACTCTTTACAGTCACAGCAACAAATGCAAAATTAGCAAGAAACACTACTTCTCAAATGTGTTTTAATATGTACTGTTTGCTCTTACATTACAACAGTGTTCAGTTCATACAAGAGATGCAGATCAGCTAAAAAAGCCTGGAAACAGGAGTCTTCATAAAAAGTGCTTATTAAATAATAATACACTGTACATCGTTCATGAGTTTGATTTGAGAGTGTGTGGCATGTGTGGGGGAGAGAGAGAGAAAGTCTGTGATTTAGCAAACGAGAGAGTTTGACCTGGAAAATGCGGTTTCTTAGTGAAGACATCATCTCTGGCAGCTCCTCCTCCTGTTTCATTATTCACAGCATCACAGCATGAAGGAGCTGATCTTGTTCTTTGTGCCGTGGCCAATACTTTCATCAGGCCAAGTTGCTCCTCAAAAATAAAGGAAAAACACCCACCGCTCATTTATCAGAGTACAGCTCAAGAAACTGTCTCAGCACAGACCTGCAACGAAACATCCTAATGTGATGAATGAGCAGTTTATAGCTTTAGAACCATCTGGAGTCTCTTTGGGCCCTTTAAACCTCTTTTAAAGTCTATACTACTATACAGAAACACTGGTCTTCATTTGCACATTGTTTATTACTGCCTTGAGCAAAATCATAAGACCAAGTAACTTCCTCTAACTCCTCTTTGTGTATTTGGCAGAATCAAACTCAAAAAAACTCAAGTCTCTAAACCGTATATAATATTGCAGACCCCATATTTACAGGGCCGGCAATCAGAAGGCCTTAACACTAGAAGGTGGAATCTCAGGAAAACTGTCAGGAAATGCCAGGCTCATATTTCACAACCCAAACAAGAAAAATAAGTATATTTTAAGATATAAGATAGAAGATTTTCTTTTGCAACTAATTTCTCCAAATTTTCATGACTCATGTTTGAAAAAATATATACATGATTTATAAATGCTCACATGCATTTGCACATTTTTAAAGTACAATTGTAGTATATATCATGGTAGTATTTGTTGAATTTAATTAAATTTGTGTTTATTAATAATAAATAAGTCATGCCATATACAATCATTTACATCATACTGTAATTTGTTTCTTCACATTACATTAATGAGAATTATAATGTAACTATAAATGTATTATACTATTAATTAAAAATATTTTTTCCTTTCATTTTTGGGGTAAAATATGACCCTGATATTTCATTGTGAGAATGACCCATAAGTGGCAAATAATTGCCTAACTTTGATATAAAAACAGATCAATTGAGATTAATGGGGGCATTATAATTATCAGGACCATTTTATCAAGAGAATTAGATAAATTAATTTACTGCAAAAATGTTATCGATGATTACAGATAACCCTGCCTGAGAAAAACAAACTAAACCAGTTTGAAGAATCAAACCACTTGGGGAAAAGCCTTCTCTTTTAATATGCGATTATTAATAAGAAACGAAGGCTCAAATATGAATGTAGATGAAGCTTAAAGAGGACTGAGTGAATCAGAACACCCTCCTCTCTGTCTAAATGCACAGTAAATCTCAGGTCCACCTTCATCAGCGTCATCCTCCTCCTCCCTCTAGAGTGAGAGAGCCAAACATGGACAGTCACACTGACCAATATCCTTCCACCAATGAGCATCAGAACCCCCCCCCCAAAAGTCAGAGTCCCCTGCGGCCCAGTCCACTTGTGTTTGTGTTTTTGCACATTCGCCCATAAGTCCATCGCCCGTTCCTCCTTCCTTCAAAACCTTTGGCTCTGTTCCCACCCCTTCTTACTCTCAAGGTTGTTCCTTCTCAGGCGAAGAAGACCACAAAGATGATGAAGAAGATGATGAGAACGAGGAATATCTTGATCATGAGCCAGCGATTGGAGGAGACGGACTGGAAGTACTTCAGTATCTCGCTGTGGGCCATTTCCACATTCAGCTGCGTGTCCTCCACATTGGCGTCGATCCTGGTGGTCAACAAGAAACATGAACAGCTCAGGCTTTTGTAAACATCACAATTAAATCAATAATATTTTTTACTTTTTAATACTTAAAAATTACTGCTTCACTATAAGAAATGATCCTATAGTTATTAGCAACAATTGCCAAAAACAATGTCTTATTTGTTTTTTTTCTTTTGATTTTGGGGTGAAATGAGACCTGGACATGTTTAACATTTTCAAAAAAATTAAAAATATAATTAATATTTCCCCTGCAGAGGCAAATTTAAGTGTGACAACAAAAAAAAAATACTTGCCATTTTATTGTGTTTAATATATATTTATGACACATTTCTACGACGAGAGAGTAGTAAGTGTGTGTGGTTTGTACAGCATGTACCTGTTGAGTCCGTGGTTTTGCAGTATGAGTGTTCACATGGTGTGTATGTGTTTGTGTGTGATTGTCTGACCTCTGAATCGTCTCCTCCTGCTCTTTAACCATGTGTGCCAGCTGCTGAAAGATGGAGCCCAACTCCACGATGGTGCTCTCGATGTTCTGCATGGTGTCCGCTCGGCTCTGGATATACGAGTCCTTCGCAAACACAACAAAGGGACATTTAATCATGAAATCAGACATTCAACATTTGTCAAACATGCAAACTTTCAGCAACAAGCAGTAGCCTAGTCGACAATCCATTCCTAACTCTAGAGGCATTTCCTCTGAGAGACGGATACCTGTTCGTCGATGAGCTGCAGCTGAAGAGGGTTTGCTCTAGAGTCCATGTCGATGGCCACCTCTCCTCCCAGACTCCTGGACTCATCCTGCATCAGAACTGAGCTATCTGCAAGAGGCAGGAAATTAAAAACACTAAATAATGGCACCAAGTGTGTCTACAAAACCAAATAATTTGACGAATGGGACATGGTGAAGAATGGGACATTTGGTCATTGTATGCTATGATTAATTTACCATGTCGAAAATTTGAGTGTATCTGCACAGCTTAAGGCCCTATCCACACTACTACGTTTTCGTTTAGAAACGGAGACCTTTTGCTACGTTTGCACCTCTCGTCCAGACTAAAACGGCAAAAACGAAGACCTAAAACGGAGAAGTTTAGAAACGCTGCTGACCCGTTTTGCGTTTTGAATCTCCGGAGGGCGTTTTAGTGAAGACGGGTCAAAACGGAGGACTTTAGAAACGATGACGCAGACGCTCGCACTCGGCTCTCTGATTGGGTGTCATCAGTCATGACCTTCCCTGGTGCTGTAACGTTATCTGCCTACATGCGCCGGAGGCAAGCTATTATTCCAGTGATCTGTGACAATTCCCATGCCGTGTGCAGCGGCGGTATCGACCGTGCATGGAGCGTCGGTTTTGGGTTAAGCCGGGAAGAACCAGCGCATGCTGGGATAATTTTATCAATGAAGTTGTGTTGTGTTTACACCGGCACGCGCATGCCCAGTGTAGGTGAATGGTCACGTGATCCGCGTTTTCAGTCGTTTTAATGTGGACGGAGATCGCAGCTAAAACGCTGGTGTGGACGGAGATCGTATTCGTTTTAATTCTCCGTTTCTAAACTAAAACGCAGTAGTGTGGATGGGGCCTAAGACTATTTATACTAATATTAGGTAACAACAGGGGTGGGCGGTACGACTAATTTTATTTCACGGTAACGATATATTTCACGATATAATTATTTATATATGTAGTTATAAATTTTCGAAAAATCAACAAAAAGAGCTTTGTATAATAAATAAACCCAAATACTTTAGAAATGAAAAGTATTTCACCTTGTTTGATTTAGATTTTTCTTTTGATTTGGTATTATTTCTTTGGTAAACTATTTTGATAGCTAAATATAGAAACCTAAACACACTCATCAACTTTTAGATAAACTGCCCCCAACTGATCGATATTAAATACAATTCATAGATGCAATTCAACGATAAATAAAGTGTTGCTGAATAATTTTTTCAATTTCATGTTATTGCTTTACTTCATCAATTAGTTTATAATACCTGAATATTTTATATTGAACTATTCTATATTCATAATAAATTAGTTACTTCCTTTTAATTTTGTAGGATATTAGTAGGCTAATACTAGTTATGTTCCCCGGTACATTTTTTCCATGTCTGCTTATTATACTGCGTTTTTAAGGGGCTTGTTTTGCTCTTTTTGTGATATCTGGCAACCCATCACTGGAGCTTTAATCAAGAGAAGTTCAGAAGTGTCTAGAACAGGGGTCACCAAGCTAAGGCCCGCGGGCCGACTCAGGCCCGCAATACCCCTTTGACTGGCCCCCCAGCCCCCCACTACTTGAACCGGCCCTATGAGGCAATCCCCAAAAGTCGCCATGGCCTATTTTTTTTAATAACTTTTTGGAAAATAATAATAACAACATGTCTGCATCTGGTATTTTTGTTGATTTTTTCAGTTAAAAAATTATATTTAGTTATAAAATGAACTATATTTGCCGAATTCGTCACCCGACATGCTCGAGATCAAGCAGTGACAGACAACACACGCGCAGGGAACTGTCAGTGTTCAGGACAGCAAAATGTCTAGCGTTAAACGAAAAGTTGATCGAGAGTGCAGAGTTTTCAAAGAACAGTGGACCAACGATTATTTTTTTGTTCAGTGTAAGGACCATGCAGTTTGTATTATTTGTAAAGAAAGTGTGGCGGTTTTCAAAGAATATAATCTGCGTCATCACCACGAAACCCGCCACAAAGAGTATGCTAGCTTGCGAGGGCAAGCAAGAGAAGACAGGATACGGAGGATGAAAGGCGGACTGGCTGCACAACCGAATGTATTCCTTTGCCAAACTCAAGTCAACCAGGCCGCTGTCCGAGCTAGCTATAAGGTAGCTCACCTACTATCTCACCTACCACCTACTAGTTTTGCAAACCACGTAAAGATAAACAAATATGTGCCAGGAATCAAATGTTGATATAGTAGTGTGGATATAGTAGTGGGGATGGCTGTGCCAGGCTAGTAATCTCTACTACACAATAAGGCCTGCTGGTGGTCATTTTTGTCTGGGTCAATTCTATGTTATATAGCTGACCCGACCCCGGCCCCCCCATCACAGTCTTCACAGGAACGATAATGTGGCCACCAGAGAAAAAAGTTTGGTGACCCCTGGTCTAGAAGGAGAGAAGCAGTATGAAAACCAAACAGGAGCTACTGTTAGTGTTGACTAAGTAGTTTAAATTATACACACCTTGTAACTGCGTCATTATTTGACCATAGTCCGGTGAACACGGACACACCGTGCTCCCTCTCAGTGCGTGTGCACGCGCGCGTCTTTTGCATCAGTAAAATGTGACCGGTTCATTTAAGTGTCAAGTAGTAATCACGTATCGAATCAAAGGAAGACTTTATCAGCTGATTCAGTGGCCAATTGTTTAGAGTTAGAAATATACTCGCGCTGCATTATTAGTAATTTTGCCTCAGATTGATACAGGATCATACATTTGCTTTAACAAGCAAGGTGTTCATTGCCACGGCAAACGCTTGCGTGTCATGCTGAATGCGATTTGTGTTAAAAAAGGAACTATACATAAGAGACGGAAAGATGCAGATAACTATATATAACACAAGGTTATTTCTATTCGTTACGATATTGATTTATGAACTGATGTTGTCAAGTAAGCTTCATGCTTTCCCCATTGAACTTGCACTCCTCTAAACTGTAGCCTACATTTCCCCCCGAAAATATCACGTTAACAACAACCCTTTAGAAAAGTAATTCCTTTGTGGATCCTCTTGATCTGCTTTCTTTGACAAATCTCAGTGTCTCAGTCTCACGCACGCTGCACGTGAGTTAACCAAGGCCACTTATTTACATGTCGCGGTATACACGGAATAAAAATAAATCTGTTATGGTTGACATTTTCTACCGCGGTAACGATATATACCGTCATACCGCCCAGCCCTATTTAACAACAAACTGTAATAGCATGACATTAAAGGAGAACTCCGGTCAATTTTAACATTGAGCTCATTTTTTTGTAAATTTGGAGGGTTGTCAGTACAGACAAAAACGACAAAAATCTGTGTTTCCTACACCGTGTTATCCTCTTTTTAAAATTCGCACCCTGTTGACTTAAACGGGGCAAGTTCTAATCCTGCTTTTAGCCTCTTAACATCCTTGATTTGTCATTACAAGTGCACAGCCATGTGAGTGATTTTATTAAGAGTGAACACGGTGAATCTGACTGCAGTAGATGTGAAAGATATGAATAAAAATGATGTTAATTCAGTCAGCTCACATTCCGGTATTTTCTTCCTGTCTTCGGTCGAAGTCCACAGTAGTCGATTGTCGAGTTCGCGCGCGCGATCATTGGTAACTAGATAACTAAGGATCGCGTGCGCGAACTCGACAATTGACTACTGTGGACTTCGACCGAAAATAGGAAGAAAACACAGGTATGTGAGCTGGCTGAATAAACATCATTTTTATTCATATCTTTCACATCTACTGCAGTCAGATTGACCGTGTTCACTAAAATCACTCACATGGCTGTGCACTTATAATGACAAATCAAGGATGTTAAGAGGCTAAAAGAAGGTTTAGAACTTGCCCCGTTTAAGTCAACAGGGTGCACATTTTAAAAAGAGGATAACACGGTGTAGGAAACACCGATTTTTGTCATTGTTCTCTGTACTGACAGCACTCCAAATTTACAAAAAATGAGCTCAATGTTAAAATTGACCAGAGTTCTCCTTTAAAAAGGGGTGACGTACTGAAGTTATTGGTGAGCAGGGGAGAGGCTGAGACAGGAGCTTGGGAGAAATGCTCTCTTCTGCTGCGCTGCTGCTTCAGATTCTAAACACACAACAAGACAGACACACAGGAGTTATATTATAATATTCACTCATTACAAATGTTTTTGTTTGTAATAAAACTCAACCTTTGCTACACAGCAAATGGTTTCACAGGACCATGATGCACAGTAAACGCACTTTGAGCATTTTTTTCTTACTAAAGAGCTGATTGAATATTTAAAAGCATAAAAACAGCTTGACACAGGATTGATGACAGTATAAAAGTGCAGCACTTGTCATAAAGCAAAAGAAAACTCACCTCTGTTCTGACTTCCAGGACTGACTTGAAATCATTTGACATTGATGCCAGCTTGGACTGCAACACAAACATTCCCAGATAAGAATGTATCATATACTATATAGTGGCAGGAAAATTAAAGGTGTGGCGGCTATTTAAGTCATTTTATGTCAATCCAAATAAGATCATCCACCCCTACTGTCTACAGAAAGGCATATGGGAGACTTTCTGGAGAGTCTCAAATATCTGTGCACTGGAGGAATATCAGATATAAGACTGTACCTGCAGGGAGACAACAATTGTGTTGGAATGTGTCTGGATGTGGCGGCCATTTTGCCCACTGCGGGATCGCACAAGGTCTTGCAGCTGCGCTATCTGCTTATTCAGACTGGTGATGTCCTGATGAGAGACAGACAGAGAGAGACAGCATATCAGATCACTGCCAGAGGTTTGATCTTTCACATTATGGAAGTTAGCTGAAGGATTCTGATAAACACAGATTTCAACAATCCTACAGGCAACTTCAACATCAATGCAAACTAAGTGAAATAAGCAAGTACTGAGATTCATATCAATATGTTTTCATATGATGGATAGGGAGAAGGACAACAAAGACGCCACTAACCTGTTTAATGATGTACGTTAGCTCCTCAATCTCCACTGCTTTATCATCGAACAAAGACTTCCTTTTGGCCACTAGGAGTGAGTGTAGAATAAAAATTCATATTGAGACCGAACTCTATGCCGTCTCGAACAGTTACAACAACATCAGTTTAAACCCCAATGTTATGTAGCATAGTTCGCAAGAAAATAATAATTACATACAGCAATCTTAGTTAAAAATGAAATACAAACTATTCAAAAGTTTGGGGTCAGTAAGACTTTATAAAGAAATTAAAACTTATTCAGCAAGGATGCATTAAATGAAATAAAAGTGACCATAAAGACATTTATAATAGTACAAAATATTTATATTTCAAGAATCCTGAAATAGAATTGTTGAAAGAAAATCAGTTTCAACAAAAATATTAAAGGGATACTCCACTTTTTTTGGAAATAGGCTAATTTTACAACTCCCCCAGAGTTAAACAGTTGAGTTTTTACCGTTTTCGAATCCATTCAGCTGATTTTCTGATATTTAGAAGAATATCAGTAACCAGACAGTTTCTGGTCTCATTGACTTCCATAGTATATATTTTTTCCTACTATGGAAGTCAATGAGATCAGAAACTGTCTGGTTACTGATATTCTTTTAAATATCAGACAATCGGCTGAATGAATTTGAAAACGGTAAAACCCAACTGTTTAACTCTGGGGGAGTTGTAAAATTAGCCTATATCCAAAAAAAGTGGAGTATCCCTTTAAGCATCACAACTGTTTTTAACACTGATAATAGTAGAAAATGCTTCTTGAGCATCAAATCAGCATATTAGAATGATTTCTGAAGGATCACGTGACTGGAGTATTGATGTGGAAAATTCAGCTTTGATCACAGGAATCAATTATATTTTAAAATATATTACAATAAAGAACAGTTCTCTTAATTTTTTTTAATCAAATAAATGCAGCCTTGCTGTTGAGCATTAAAAACATTTTAAAAATCTTACCAACCCCACACTTTTCTACCAGCAGTGTATATTAACTCCAAGTCAATTACATTATACCAGGGAACTAGACTAGGGAAATGCCCAAATAACCATGGACAAGCATCAGAACTATTAAATACACATTCTTCCACCACCAACAAGAGTCTTAAAATAAAATAAAAGAAGAGCAGTCTTCTATTTGGTGTTACTGACATGTTACTTACAAATTGTAAGCTTTTCAAGCTTGGCAAATGTGTTGCTCAAGTCTTTCCCAATTCTCCTGTTACAGAGAAAAAAAAACAAGATTTCAGGGAGGCAAAGATTCGAGGAAACAGGACAAGACAGAGTTGCTCTGAAGTGAAAACACACTGGGCCAAGATCAACGAGAAACATGGATCTGAACTCTTACTTGGCCATGAGAGTGAAGTCACTACGCTGTTTAAGGGCATTAATGGCAGGCTTAGAGTGAGTCCCATTCTGAAAAGACAGAAGAACAAGAACTCTTGGTACATGTGAAAACATGAATAACATAACAAATAGGAAATACATTTTTGCCAATAACAAAAAGTGTGAAATGACTTAAAACTAAAAGAATAGCCAAACAACAATGACAAATTCACACTTCCATGAAGCACAAAAAGAGAGCTTAGGCAGAAAGTCCAAGCTTGCTTCCAATTCAAGAAAAGTGGATGGTGATTTATATTGCTTTTGTATAGCTTGCTTTGCATAGTGTCTTTTTGTAACTTGCTGCTTACATCATTTAATTTTGTGCCCGGTTTCACAGACAAGGCTTAAGCCTAGCCCAGACTAAAATGCATGTTTGTGCTGTCATAACTGAAAGCAACTTGCTCTGACAATATGTCTCAAGATGCACACCAGTAATGTTTTTCTCCAAGGCACATTTATAAAAGCTACTGTCCTAAGTTAACTAAGGCCTCCTCCCGGCTTAATCTAAGTATGCGTGTCTGTGAAACCAGGTCTTTATGTATGGTTAAAAACAGCTCACATTCTTATAAGCATTTCTGTTTCGTGACAGAAATAAAAAGGGTCAGCTCAGTAAATTATGACAATGTTAATTTTTTCATACCTGTAACTGTCTCCCCTGCAGTGACTTACAAGCCGACTGGAACTCAAGCGTGCGGTCCCGACACGTCATGATAATGCTGCAGAAGCTTTTCCCTTCAACGATATCAGGATGTGTACGTGTGACAGTGAGTCTAAAGTGATCCGGCTGCTGTGAAACTCCACTGGCGTCTTAATGGTGCCAAAGCAAACAACTCAGACTTCAGAGGTTACTAAGAGCTTGGCTGAGCTGACTGTTCTTCAGCGACTCCGCACATCATCTGAGGATCACAGAACGATTCAATCAATCACCTGAACTTTGGTTGTTGTTGCTGAGAAGAAACTACAGTGTTCTAGATATTGGACACTTGAGGGTATGAGTAATATTGCGTTTGGTTTGTTAAAATATCAAACCAAATGGTAACAAAATAATGCACAAGCTTTTCATAGAACTAATGTCACCTTTTTAACCAATGATTTTTTTAACCGCTTGGTATTAAGTTGATTTTTAATGAATGTATGAAGTCAGTTCCCCTGCAATTTTATACGTAGAATCCATAGAATTAATAATTTTGAGCTGCCTCCGGGTGTTTCGAAACAAGATTGTGATCCTATCCTTTCATTTCGTTTTTGTATCACAGAAGGGACTTTCCATTTACTTGTTCGAGAATACTGTATCCAAACCAAATATATTATTATATAGCCTAGAAATAATAATAACAACTGCAATAAGATAAGATCTTAGTGTTACAAAAGATATATAGTTGGATCAAAGCAACATTTAAAATGCCATTCTCTGGGTAAACATTCCCTTCACATTGTTACTGAGAATCCAGTAAAAATAGTGTTTTTCAGTAGGTAAACAATGTTGTCTTTCACTTCCACATTTAAAAATACTTGACAGATATAAGATCTGCTAATACTGATCCCAACTCCTCAGCTTGCCCTTCTTTACGATAATAATACAGAAAACAGTATAGATAATGTCTTTTCCATCAGTCCATCAGTCAGCTGAGCAGAGAGGTAAACTGAACTCACATGTTATCGGATTATAGGCCACCTAGAATATTCTGGCTCCACAGGCAGACGTGGAATAGCACAAATCAATACGACAACTCATTGTCCGAGACGATCTATTACAAACAACTACTTACATGTTTTAAAAACGAATTATATCTTTAAGGGTGTTTACAGGTTTGTTTACGTCTGTAGAGTGACTGACACCGTCTTCAGTCCAGCAGTACGCAGTTCTCTGTGCGCTAATTGACCAAAAACTCGACAATTTCTATCTAAATTTAAACCATAATAGCTCAAAATGAACTTAAACCACTAGCTAACATATTCCTGCCGTCATTTAGAATTAGTTTACTCACGGTTATTGTGTCATTTCGTCGATTTTTGCAATATTCCCGGCTTGTCGATGTTAGGGAGGTCGGGGTTTCACTTCAGTACTGACCGCTTCCGGTGTGCGTAACGTCACTGCCACGTCCACGAACGCGCACGCTCACTGCCGCTTTCCGAAAGCGTGATTTGTGACGCAAAGATGACGAATTTGTGTTATGAGCAGCGTTAAGAGTCTTGCAATTTTTATTTAGTTTCTAATTTTATGTAATAAGTCATGGCAATTATTTTTTAAAAATAGTTTTAATGAATACTTTTTCTAGTTTTTTTTTCTCCATTTTTTGTTTATTTAATTCATGCATCTATTAATGTTGTAATACTCACAACCACAGGTCATATCTGTTTATTATTTTAATAATTAATGCGAGCTAAATATTTATATTTAAGCTAATTTTAGAGCAGTTGAATTTAATTTAATTTTATTGTGGGTTAGCCTGTCTAATTATTTTTAATTTGTATCTTTATTTAACTAGGTATTTTTTTCTTTTTAATTTTGGTCTTTTTTTTTGTAAGATAATAATCTGTGCGTTTTATGTCGAATACATGCTGATTTATCAGTCATAGTATATTTATCAGAAAAAAATAATAGACCAGTAACATTTTAAACCCAACACACCAGCAGATGTCGCCAAAAGAATATAAAAAGCGTCACTTCTTGCTATGTTGTCGAAAAATAAAACCATCCAGTTAATCATTTTGAGGCGAGTATGATTTTAAATATTAAAATAACTAATGCACACTGACTAAAACTCAATAATAGTTCCTCTAAAATAATTAACATAGGGAAGCCAAATGACAATTGTAGAGTGTGTGTGAAAAATTGTGATCCTTTCAAATAGCAAAACAAACAAACAGGCTACAATTGTGTTCATTGTTGGGATGCTTGTTTTATATTCTGAGCCTCTGATATTAATCCCGGCTCTTAACCACATTTTCATTTAGTACTTTCCTAATGCATTTTCATCTTTGGCTGATTTCCAAATCATTTTAGATTTTACTATCATTATGTGAACAATTTGGTCTACTCTCCAGTCAGGAAAAAATTGACGCACATACATATTCTCTGCAATTCAACATGAAGCAGCATGTAAACCGTTTGATGTCCTCTCAGCATAAGAGCTGTTTGTGCTCTTATCTCTTTTGTGCTGATCAGCCCAACTCCCTTTGAATCCAGCAAACCTGTTACTTATCTCAGGATCTGCATTATTTTGACATTTTTGGACTCGGATCGATGACAAAGGCTCTTTTCAGCCCATTTGAGACAGGGTTCAATAGCATCAGTATTTCCCCAGAGGAGAAATGCTCAAATAAATATATTAGAAAACACTTTTATTGACTTAAACATGAAGGTTTACATTTTTCTCTCGCATACACACATACTGACGCATAGGCCTACACACAGGCTTCACTCAGCCAATGTTGTCGTCTCTGTCAGATAACATCACAACGCACACATATTCATGTTGTCCAGATAGCATCCAGACCTGCTAGAACACAGCTGCTTCAACAAAAGAGACACAAGGAAAACACGACTGATGTTTTATCATTAGTGCCACTTTGGGCAGCAACACACTCGCACACGTAAGAGCAGGAAAAAAAAACACGGGACTGTGTGTTTTTAGCTGGAGATGAAAAAAAAGAGGTGAGTCTGGCAGAGGAAGTGGGCGGCCCTGGAAAATATCATTTCTATAATGCCTTTTAAGAAGAGAGGGAGGAAGGGAGAGAAAGTCAGAAAGTGGCACAGAAATGTATTCCATCTTCTGGACGGATGAGTCACTCTCTGTTTCTCCCTCTCCAGTTTTTTCGTAATCTTGCAGGCGGGCTGCTAAATTTAGTCCTGGCTGTGAGCCCTGACAGACAGGTAGGCCAGCATCAGCCTCACACACACACCCTGTACAAAACCCACTCAAACACACACACACACACACACACACACACACACACACACACACACACACACACACACACACACACACACACACACACACACACACACACACACACACACACACACACACACACACACACACACACACACACGTTGGTGCAACGGCATTATGAGGACTCTCCATAGGCGTAATGGTTTTTATACTGTACAAACTATATCTTCTATCCCCCTACACTGCCCCTGTCCCTAAACCCACCCATCACAGGAGACATGCTGCATTTTTACATTTTTTAAAAAACATACTTTTTAATGTTTAAATATAAGGACTCATGCAATGTCCTCATATATCACGTGTAAGTTGTAATACCAGTGTAATATGCATGTCATTATAGACATTTGTGTCCTCATATATCACAAAAACAAGAGCACACACACACACACACACACACACACACACACACACACACACACACACACACACACACACACACACACACACACACACACACACACACACACACACACACACACACACACACACACACACACACCAGACATATCAGTTCACCGAGGGTCAAGACATTTAATGTAATTTCCATCATTTTTACCTTAGACTTGTGATTAAAGATCGAGGTTTTTTTTTATTATAATTATCTACAGAATTAATAAATGATGTAGCCTATATAAGATTCTTGTGCATTAAGTCATCATGGAGTTTTTTTTTACAATGTAAAAAAATGATCACAGAATAAATAAGTAAATGTAGGCTATTTTATAGTTTCTATACCATAATAAAGGGTGTCAATTAGCACTGCATTCATTTACATTATTGTTCTGAAAATACCCCGATGGCTTGAAAAACACACCATATTGTCGCCATTGTGTGTTTATTGTCTTCATGTTTTAATCAGCTACAGAGATGACTGGATGCCTTTCTCCATATGAGGGATTTCCTGGAACATCATCATAAGTGTACTGACTTTATGAGTCTCGATTGAAACGTCAGGTCGGGCATAGACTATCTTTGAAGAAAGGTGTAGGGAAAGAGTTTATGTTTTGTAGGGCCCGTGCGTAGGCTATTCTACGCCCATGCACACACACTTGAAAACAGACAAGCATCCATAGGCCTACAGACAGACTGCTGCAGTCACACACACACACACACACACACACACACACACACACACACACACACACACACACACACACACACACTTTCTTCTTCTTCGGCGGTCACTCGAGACGAGTATGACTGTCCTCTCCGTCGGGTCACCTTTATTTGTGGATCCTCAGGTGGCTGTAAAGGCCGATCTGTGATCCACAGATTCTGCTGCAATGTTGGCATTGAAAGGTTGAGGTGTTGTGTAGTGGTGGAGCCTTTCTCTGTTTGTCCTTGCGGTATTTCCGCTTTGCATCTGCGGCACGGCGGAGTTCTGTTTCGTGGTGTGCTGCACCTTCGAGCACTGCCTTTCTCCAGTAGTCCCTGTTTAACGCTAGATTTTCCCAGTCGCCGGACGTGATGTTAAACTTTTTCAGGCTGGTCTTGATAATGTCCCTAAAGCGTTTCTTTGGCCCACCAGGGGCTCGCCGTCCTTCCTTTAGCTGGGAGTACAGGATCTGCTTTGGGAGACGGTTGTTGGGCATGCGGATGACATGTCCTGTCCATCGGAGTTGGTGCTGCATTATGGTGGTAGTGATGCTGGGCATATTCGTTTCTTCCAGAATACTGGAGTTTGTACGTTTGTCTTCCCAGTTGATCCTCAAGATTTTCCTTAAGGCTCTTTGATGGAATATTTCCAGTGCTCTCAGATGTCTGCTGTAGGTTGTCCAGGATTCCGCTCCATACAGCAAAGTTGGGAGAATCACAGCTCTGTAAATCAGGACCTTGGTTTGAGCCCTCAGGTCTCGGTCATCAAAGACTCTTGTCCTAAGTTTGGCATAGGCTCCACTGGCACAGCTCAGGCGATGTTTAACTTCACAGTCTATATCAGCTTTGGAGGAGAGAATGCTGCCAAGGTAGGTAAAGTGGTCCACGTTTTCCAGAGAGGTGTTATCCACTTTGATAATGGGCTGTAATGATAGCTGGTTAGGTGGTGGTTGATACAGAATATGAGTTTTCTTGATGTTCAAGGCCAAACCCAGGGCTCTGTATGCCTTGGCAAAGGCATTTAGAATGCCCTGGAGGTCTTCAGGGGAGTGTGCTGCAATTGTGTTATCATCGGCATATTGCAGCTCCATGATGGTGGTATTCCTGACTTTACTTTTGGCTTTAAACCTGTTGAGGTTGAAGAGCCTGCCGTCAGTCCTATAAATGATTGGAATCCCCTGTGGCAACTCATTTCCAGTAAGGTGAAGTATGACTGCAATGAAGATGGCAAATAGGGTGGGTGCAATGATACATCCCTGTTTTACCCCAGTTTCTACAGTAAATGGCTCAGATTCCGAGCCACCGTTGAGCACTGTGGCTGACATGCCGTCATGCAATAGCCTCAGCACACGGATGTATTTGGCATGACATCCATACTTTGATAGTATGCTCCACAGTGCCTGCCGATCGACGGAGTCAAAGGCCTTTGTCAAGTCTATAAAGGCCATGTACAGAGGCAGTCCTTGTTCCCGACACTTTTCTTGTAGTTGGCGAGCAGAAAAGATCATGTCAGTTGTTCCCCTAGACGAACGGAAACCGCACTGTGATTCAGGGAGTATCTCCTCAGATAGTGGTAGGAGGCGGTTGGCGAGGACACGAGCAAGAACTTTGCCTGTTGTTGACAAGAGCGAGATGCCCCTGTAGTTTCCACATTCAGCCTTGTCCCCTTTCTTGAATATGGTAACAATTTGGGCATCCCGGAGCTCTGAGGGGAGCTCTTCCCTTTCCCAGACCTTAATGAGTAGATGGTGGATGTGGTACCAGAGCCTTGGTCCTCCTTCCTTTAGTATCTCTGCGGGAATCCCATCAGGACCAGTGGCCTTGTTATTCCTGAGACTTTTGATGGCATTGTGAACCTCAGTTAGGGTAGGAGGTTCCCCCATGTCTTCTCTGATGGGGCTCTGCGAGATGTGGTCGGCGATGTCTGGTTCGGCTGAGCTGTCACTATTCAAAAGTTCTTGAAAGTGCTCCTTCCAACGTGCGTTGATGGAGTCATTGTCTTTCAAAAGAGTCTGTCCATCCTTTGTGCGCAGGGGATTTAAACCACGATGGCTAGGGCCATAGAAAGCCTTAGTGGCACTAAAAAAGCCTCTGGTGTTACCTGATTCTGCCAGTCTCTGGAGTTCTAGAGACTTTTCTGTCCACCAGTTATTCTTGAGCTCCCTCACCAATCTCTGAACGTCAGCCTTGGCTCTGGAGTGTGCTGCCCTTTTGGCCTCACATGTTATGTCATTTTGCCACATTCGGAAGGCTTTTCGTTTTCTGGAGATAAGTTGTTCTATCTCTGAGTCATTTCCATCAAACCAGTCCTGATGTTTCCTGGACTGATACCCAAGGGTGGATTTACATGAGTCATGGATGGTGGATTTGAGAAGTCCCCAGTGATCTTCGATGTTATCAGGATATTCTTGCTGAAGACTTTTCTCGAGAGAGTCCTGAAGTAGTTGCTGAGTGGTAGTTTCATTCAGGCTGTCAAGGTTCAGTCTTCGCCGGGTCTGCTTCTTCTGAATCCTCCTCCTTTTTTTAAGTTTGATGGACATTGTGGATCGAATGAGGCGGTGGTCTGTCCAGCAGTTGTCAGAGTCTATCATGGCCCTTGTGATGTTTACATCACCGCGGTCCCTGGCCCTTACGATTACATAATCAATAAGGTGCCATTGCTTGGAGCGAGGGTGTCTCCAAGATGCCTTAAATTTGTTTTTCTGTCGATAGAGAGTATTGGTAATGACCAGGTTGTGCTGAGCGCACTTACTCAGAAGCAGCACTCCATTGGAGTTGATGTTACCGATGCCCTCCTTGCCAATAGTGCCCTTCCAGAGGTGTTGGTCCCGGCCTACCCTAGCATTAAAGTCTCCAAGAAGGATGATCTTGTCCTCCCTGGGGATTTTTGACAGGGTTTCTTCCAGGCAGGCGTAGAATGCTTCTTTTTCTTCCACGTCGGAGTCTAGGGTAGGGGCATAGGCGCTCACTACTGTCGCTGTCTGGTTGTTGGCCAACACCAGACGAATTGTCATGAGGCGCTCGCTGATCCCCACAGGAAGTTCAGAGAGGTGGTTGACAAGCTGGTTTTTGATGGCAAGTCCAACTCCATGATTTCTAGCCTCATCGGCTGGCTTTCCTTTCCAGAAGAAAGTGTAGCCACCTTTCTCCTCCTTTAGCTGCCCTTCACCTGCCAGTCGGGTTTCGGAGAGAGCAGCTATATCAATCCGGCATCTCTGCAGTTCTCTGGCTATGATAGCGGTCCGTCTCTCAGGTCTGTCACTGGAGGTGCTGTCCATCAGAGTGCGCACATTCCAGGCTCCAAAATTAAATTTCTTTTGTTTCTGACCGCAAATAAGGTGTTCCCTCTGGACGCGGTAATCCAGTCGGGAGTTATGAGGCAGGCTATTTTTAGGGCACCTTTTCAGCCCCTTCCCCATGAGGGGTAAGCAGAGCGGATCCTAAATAGGACTGCTTAGTCATGGGTGTAGCTGCCGAAGAGGTCTTCTGCCTCGTTCCAAGAGCCCAGCGACTGAATCTTACACCCATCGCCTAATGTGCCAGCTCATGACTAGGGGCTTCCAGACTACACAAACCTGCCCCCGTCGCCACTTGCTGGTCGCCATAGGACTTTATCCGGGATGGTAGGGTGGATTCCCTTTATGGAGGACGCCTGTGCGTCACACACACACACACACACACACACACACACACACACACACACACACACACACACACACACACACACACACACACACACACACACACACACACACACACACACACACACACACACACACACACCACACACACACACACACACACACACACACACACACACACACACACACACACACACACATTACCTCACGGCATCAACTACAGTCATCAAACATGCTGTGAAATATTTATATGAGAACTCTGCGCTCCAGCGACTCGCCGCTAGTGATACGCTGGAGAGGATGTTCTGTTTTGATAATGTCACAGGAATCAGATGTCTGGCTCTATATTAATGCAAAATCCAATATGAGAGTGTGATGAGGGGACCAGACAGTGAATAAAAGCGTCTCTGCCGCTCAGCATGAGTCTGACCTTTATAAGACTGTCAGCAAGCACAGGCCAATAAAAACCCTACAAACTATCATTTTTTTGTTTAAAAAAAAAGAGAGAAAAAGTATCATTAAAACTGTCCAGATTCTCCAGAAGACCCAAATCTCTTAAGAAAAGGAAAGAAAACAAAGTCTATTTCAGGTTGTTGGTTAACTGTAATAAATAATAATCATGCCACATATAATACGTAATAATAATAATAAAGGTTTAAAAAAATTGGAGCATAAATATGCAAACAAGTCCCAGTCATAAAACAGGCTTCTTTTTTACATGAAAAATATTTATTTATTATTTAAAAAATGTATTTATTGTATTTATTACACATAATATTTAATTCAAAGATATAAGCATATTAAAAGATATAGGCATATGTAGAAGTTAGAAAATGGTTTTTTTTTTTAGGATCTGGTCAATTGTCATACAATTTTTAAAGAAACTGTTGTTGTTGTTATAATAATAATAATAATATGCAATATATAATCATCATCTTCATTATAATAATGATAAAAAAATAGATTAGAAAAATATTTACAAAAATGGTAATAGAAACAGACTTCATTTTGTGTGACTTCATGCTGTATCACTCCTGTTAAAAGCCTAGTGAGAGAACAAGAACAAGGATGAGTGAATCAGCAAACAGGGATATCAGGTGAGGTAAGGCAGGTCTGTGCTGTGTGTGTGTGTGTGGTGTGTGTGTGTGTGTGTGTGTGTGTGTGTGTGTGTGTGTGTGTGTGTGTGTGTGTGTGTGTGTGTGTGTGTGAGAGAGAGAAAGAGTGAGTGTGTGTGTGTGTGTGTAGTCTGACTCAGCAACAGTCAAGCGAGAGGAGGGAGAGAGATAATATTATTTCTCACATCATTACGGTGCCGGCGGCCCTCTGCCTAAGACTCCCAGACCCAGGTGATAATTATCACAATGTTTATCTTTCATTACCGTTAAACGGCAGGAAAAGAAAGGGAGGGGGATGATGCAAAAAAGGGAGGGTGAATTGGGATTATAACAAAGACTAAAGCAAATGTGTCCATTCCCTACAGAGAAGTGCTGCTGTATTTTCATACAGTGATGGTATGATTAAAGTGATAGTACTTTAATATGTACTGAAAGAGTACTATGCCAATATATTAACATGATATTCCAAAGTAAAAAGTCTTCTTAAAACATGTTACATGTCAAGCTATAGACCATATTATCACAATAGATCAATAGCCTCAATATTGTTCAGGAACCATTTCACCACAAAAAGTAGGCTAAGCCATTTATAGGACCATTAAGATTTATTTTTGCCTCATATATTTATATATTACCGTATATTGAATTGCAGTAATGAAAATATGCGTTTTAAAAATAATGCTAAGAAATGTTAATTGTCCTTTTTTTTTTGTCTTTTGGGGTGAAATATGAGGTTGTACGAATGAAAATGAATCTCACAGGTTGTGAGAATCTCCGAGTAATATTGTGGTACTGTTTGCAAGTGTGTGAAACATGCTGTAAATGTTTCAGAATTACCAAATCATCACAAATCTATCTCAAAAATAAGACATTTCACTTTATTTATATTAATATATAGCACATTGCTTTATGGCTGTTGTGTTTTTAATATATGTATGTGTGATCAGACCTACGTTTGAATACACATTGTAGACATAAAGCAGAGCAGGTTATGTCTCTCTGTAACAAATATTATACACACGTTCACACACACAGGAGAATCGGGCACAGATGGTATAGCAGCAATAACCATTATTAATTACGTTCAAACACTCAAAGCTTATATTGTGTATTGACTGTGGTACAGATTGGGTTCTGTGGGTTCCTGTACTAACTGGATACATGTCAGACAAATTATCTTTACATAGAATAGAATGGAAACACTGAAGTTTTGTCGGTACATTCATATTGTATGCATTTTGTGTATTTTTGATTTATATATTTTCACGGTTCTATATTCTTACTGTGATAGTTACGTTAACTGTACAGACAGACACAGAGGTAGTTGATATATGTTACTGTTGAGAGAGAGAAAATGCTACGTTTATAGCACAGAATATTTCACACTGAACATTTCACAGCGGCAACAGAGTTGAAGGAAAGCCAGTCATCATAGACGAGGAAACATGACAACATTTTGACCAGTCGACACAGAGAACACCTGAAAGTCAACATGAACTCAAAATCAACCCTATTCACTTCCATAACACACATTACTGGTCTTATTGTACATGCAGTTCATTTCAAAGACATTTCCATCCACATCTTTCATCAAAATGGAACGATTTGTGTGTGGGCCATGTGGGCTATTGGATAATGCTAACCAATAACGGCTATTTAGGCAAACTGACATTAAGATTTGACTCCATTTTGGTTTGGATATCCCACTTTTTACCATTCAATCAACCGTCAATGTATAAAATGAAGAGCCGTCCTACATATCTTTTCTCGCTAAAACACATTACAGAAGTAAATTGGGTTGCAATTGACATTTCATGTTGACTTTGACAAATATCAGTAGTTCGGGAATGTTGATAGCAAGTGGATATCCTAGTCTGGAGGGTGAACGGGTGCTTAAGGATCTCAATTTACATTATTGCAGATAACGATTAAACAAATAATCTGAGAAATCACTTAAAGTGAGGTCAGTGAGGCCTAAGTTCCTTGCTCTTGAAAATCATAATTCAGTCAATAATGCTACATATAAGGTGGAAAGAAGTGTTTGGCTAAATGAACACCATTAAAAAAAGTAAGTAACCTTCAGCCTCCTTAGCTAACAAAAATATTTTCGGAGAATGTTTTGCTAACGTTACCATTAAGTTATGAAAACGTTATTCCTGAATGTTCAAAACGTCCAGTTTTATTAAATGTTTTTTTTTTTTTGGTCCTGGTGAACATTTAAGAAAACAATAAGGGAATGTTTTCTCTAGTATATCATTTCGCACGTATTATGGGAACGTTATTCTTGAATGTTCTTTGAACCATCTGAAAAAAGTAGTAACATAAAAACAATGGACTGACATCCAATTGAAATGTTTCAGAAAACGTTCAACAAACGATGTATAAATAAAAGTTTTGATTATTAAATTTCATTTCATTTCTGATTTTGGTTATTGAAGACCAGGGGCCGGATTCACGAAAGTCTTCTTAAGAAAGAAGTTAAGCAAATTCTTAAGAAGAATTTTTTTGGGAATACAAAATATTCGTATCTTTTTTTTTCTTAAGTTAGAAAATAAGAAGAAATTGGCAGTTAAGAAGCATTTTATTCTTAAGAATGTTTCGTGAATCCGGCCCCTGATAACTATGAACAAACATTAACGCTACTGGACGAACGTTGTTCATAACTTTGAGAGTCATAGTTCTGAGAACATTCCCTGTTAGCTTGGCCTGCCATCGGTGGAAACTCACAGTCCTCAACATCATCGACTGACAGCTACATAATCTGAGCTGAGCTGGATGATTCTGAAGAAATCAGGCGAAAATGCTGAATATTATTGAATCATTCCCACCGTAGCAAATTAAATGTCCCACAAGAAACATTGCAAAGCATAATACAAAATGCATCTCAATATAAAAAATAAATACGTCATCCTCCCAATCCTGTGAGATGATAAAGAAAAACTGAACACACAGAAAGGGCCCTTCCCTTTTCTGAAGCTTGCCGGGAGCTCTCAAAGCTTCTTTACTCAAATTCCACAAAGTCGAGACTGTGAATTTGTCTACGACGGCCACCCAGCCTGATTCTATTGGTTGAATTAACAAAGATACACAAAGAAACATTCTTTAAAATAAAACGGACTACAATAACATTAGTATTCTTTACAAAATGAATAAGATAGATAAAATAAATTCTTCTTTCAGTATCAACACAGAGAAGCTTATATTTACCTGCTTGCATTTGTATGTGTACGCATGAGTGTGTGTGTGAGGGAGAAATAATTACAAAAAGAGACAGACGAGGTGAAAAGAATAAAAGAAAGAGACGAAAAATGAGTGTGATCGGGGGTGTGGGAGAGAGAAGACGTGTGAGCACCAATTGAATATAGCCAGGTTTCTATACTATTGGCATTCCTCTCACTGGCTAGCCAGTGGGAAAAGCTTTCAATTCCCAAAAGAAGGAACCGAACAAAAAGCAAATCAAACAAACACAAAAAGACTCATTGATACAGTCTGTGAAGCCACATTATGGACTTATAGAGGCCAGGAATAAATTAGGATAGACGAGCAGATCCTTATTATTCACAACTCAGACCACACAGACACCCGTCCATCCGTCTAATCACCCATCCAACCATTTAACGCAAGCAGAGGGTCAGAGGACACATCAGGGACGTTCTTAGGATAAGATACTGTGTTTGTGTAGCAAGACACTTGAGTTCTCTCAACATTGAAGGTCTGTCAACATCCATCCCATCAAAAACTCTCCACTTAAGACTTGAAGTAGTTTTGTAGAAAAAAGACTCCTTCCTTATTCTGTTTTCCCTTTGAAGGTTCTGAGCGCACTTGTCGTCCTTAGCATTACACAAGCTGCGTGTCCGTGCCTATGAGGACCCATTGAAGTCGAAGAAAAATCCCAAAATTGGTTTTTGGATAAAGCTCAATGAGAACTCCACGGTTCACGTCTTGAGCACTGACTGACCCACTGACCTTTAACTAAATACAATGTCAAATAGTTAAAGGTGATCTGAAGATTGGTTTAGAGTGGAGAAAAAAGCTTCCTAAACTCAACATATTCCATACACACGGTACAGAAGTGGATATACAGTGCAAAGAGAGTGTATATGCATCTAATACTGCTGAAATAGTGTGTGGGACATAGCCAGATGGGCCAGGGGGTGGGTCGTGGTTTATTCCCAAGCGCAAACCCTCTTTCTGGGTGAGACCCAAACTTCAGAGTCCATGACAAAAGAATAAGCAAACCTTTGACCTCCTCAAAGCTGTGCAAAGTTTGATCTGTGGATTATACGGGTGGTTTGATTTCACTATTCACTTTGGGTTTCACATCTGAAAGAGAATGAGAAGAGGAACGAGATTACATACATGTTAAAAATAGAAAGCAACACTTTACTTGAAACTTTTTTATAAACAATTGTGATCAGTTGTAAAATACAGTACACTACCATTTAAAAGTTTAGGGTTGGTCAGATTTTTTAAATGTTTTTGAAAGAAGTCTCTTATGCTCATCAAGGCTATTGAAAACAGCTTAATATTTTTGTGGAAGCCTTTTTTCAGGATTCTTTGATGAAAATGAAGCATTTATTTTATATAGAAATCTTTTGTAAAATGTCTTTACTGTCAAGTTTGATCAAATGAATACAATCTTGTGGGGAAAAAACAACAACAACAACAAAAAAATCTTACTGACCCCAAACTTTTAAATGACTTTTAACTTTTAAAGTGTACCCATTCAAGGTCACAAGCATTATAACACAAGATAATGCACAATATAAAATTTGTTTTAATTGAATTCAGTATAATTTAAATTCCCAAGGAACAACATCATCTAGGTGTGCAAATCACGAGCTAGGCAGAAAAAGACTACTGGAGTGCAAAAATTATCTCTGCACAAGATTTATTTTTCATTATTCTATTTATTTTACACATAAAAAAAAGTCAATCGTGTGCACAATTTACTAATTCGTTCCCCTTGATTTACTAAATTGTGCGGACGATTGACTAATTTGTTCCCTCGATTCATAAATCGTGTGCAGATATAGCAAATCAAGGGAATGAAATAGTCAATCCTCCGCATGATTTATAAATCGAGGGAATCTAGTAAATTATGCATGTCAAGTGCGGGACTCAGTAATTTCGTACTTTTATATCAGTTTTGTTTAGCTGATTGTGACCAAATTCTTATCAGACCTACAAAAAAAAAAAAAAAAAAAAAAGACCTACTGTTTACTGCTTAATACACTAAATGAGACTGTACTGTTCCTCAGGGGGGATTAAATGCCACTAGGTGGAACAAAGTGTAATTTGCACTACTGTCTGTTCAAAATAAATGGAAAGAAACCTAGCATTGGGGATTGGTAGCTTTTTCCTGTAGTCCCGAACTGATCATATCGTGTCCCTAAAACCGAGCTAAAACCGTGACTTGTATACCGTTACACCCCTATGTTGCTTTCTCTTATCTATGGGTCACGGATAGAAAAACACTTCCTTGTGCAATAAAATCCCAAGTGGAGGCCATGCCATTGTGTGTAAGGGTCTATTTTTAGCACACTGAGTTAGCATTTGAATAAGTTGTTTGGCTCTGTATGTGTGTGTGTGTTTACCGGCAGCTGTGCTCGTTGAGTGTCTTCCCTCTCTTTGTACAGCTCACCTCCCTCAAACTGCACCTGCATTCACAAGAGGGAGGCTGTGATGTCATCCTGTGGGTGGGGCATGGTGGACACGCCTCTCTGGCAGGTGGTGGAGGGGCGGAGCTAGGCGGGAGGGTAGGGGGTGGAGGAGGAGGCGGTGTAGTTGGCACAAGATTCCTGCTGGCATGAGGGAAGAAAATAAGCTGTTGGTTAGAAATAAAAACCATATCTGACCTTCGTATGCCAAATATGAGCATTTTGTCATCGTTTATTGTCTTTTCAAACAAAAAAACCATCATAAAAGTAATACCTATGTCTATTGTACTATATTCCAAGTGTGCTAAAGCCATGTGATAGCTTTGTTTGAGGAGCCATTTTGAACCTTAGTGTTACAAACCATCATGAACTTTTATATTTTGTGTTAAACAGTAAAAAAAAAAATATATATTATATATATATATATATATATTATTGAATTAAAGGGTCAGAATGATTTGTAAATTACAACAAAAACAAATTGAGCAAAAAAAAAAAAAAAAGCACAGAGGTCCTAAGGATATGAGGAATTTTTAAATAGTAAGAAAAGGCTCCAAGTGATTGAGTAAAGTAAATCTGATCATAATACTTGCGCTGACAAATCCGGCTCCAAGAGAATTATGTAAAACCGCAACAACGGACAAAGAGCACGTCGGTCCATGGAATCATTAACTTTGCAAAACCAGACCTAAGCCTGCATCTCCATTAAACTTGAAATGAAATTCAGCAACAAACACAAAAAGACCCATAATGCATTCTGAGCATGCATCCGCCCTGATCTTCTTTTTGGACAGCGGCACCACAGACACTCTCTGGATATTGTCTGCGGCCGCCGGTTCTCTGATGTCTCATTTGTGACGTCTCTGATGGGATGGTGGCCTGATGGGGCTGTTTTTCCCTCTCCCCTTTATTCAACTAAACCAAAACTGAAGCGAAGTGTATAGCTGAGAGTTAATTAAGGAAGAAAATCAATCTTTGTGTGGAAGTGGTTTGAGAGGCTGTGGAGGGGAGGCTGAGGAAAAGGGAGGGGCGTTCTGGCTGGCAAATTAGCCTGATTTCACACTTGCCACTGACTTCATCCATGGAGGAGTGGATGATGGATGGCAGGGAGGGAAAGACGGTCCAAAAGGAGCGCCCTCCACTTGCCCTCACCAAAAACCAATGACGAAGAAGCAAAAGTAGAAAAGGAAGGAGAGGAACTGATGAATTGTTTCCCTTCGACCGGAATTAATTAATTGTTGTCTGAGATGAAGTCAATGTTGGATGAGTTATTGTGCAGGAAAAAGGGATTGAGGAAAATGTTCAGTTCTCTTTGACCAGAAACTCATCTCATGGGATTCATGTGCTTTATTGCTTTTGAAATAGGTTTTAATATTTAATTATATTGGAGATACTAAATAAATAAAGGCAAAGCAAAGATTGATTATTAAACATATTGCTTAATGGCTTCTATTAAATCTATATCAATGATACTTTCTACAATGACAAAATAGTACCAAAATGTGCATTTTAGTCTTTGAAGTACCATGGTAAATTAATATACTAATCCTATAGTACCATAGTTAATCCAAACAGCCTGAAAACAAGATTGCAACACTGTTTACAACATTATGATATCAAGACATACATTTTTTAAGCCTCACCAAATTTTGTTAAATGTATGCTTAAACACAATTTGCCAATGGGGTAAATAAACTTATCTCAAGATATATTCTCTGAAAAAATAAATAATAATTTACACAATTTTTCTTCTCAATTGTATTTATCTTGTTTTCAGAACATTCAGATAATAATAAGAAAGTACTGATTAAGAAAATTACGTTTGTGTAACGTCACAGTAATTTTTTTTGGTGTAAGATATAATGAACATACAATGAATTTTTCCCCATGTGTTTCTTTCGTTTTGGTTTCCCCTTTTGTCGCTTTTTGCCTCTTCTTGTTGTCTGTGGGCCTTGCCTAAAAAAAAGACAAAATAAAACATATATTAAATATAAATATTACATAAATAAATAGTACTACCTACAATGACTCTATTCAGCTGACTCTCTACACTCTTTAAACATTTTATGTCAACATGAGTATTAAACAAAATTTTATATATTTAATTCAGAGAGTTTTTAAGATGACTTTATCACGTTTTAGATCTTGTGATTTTTTGGCCTTGATCTGTCTGAGGCTCCTCAAGGGCCAGTGGCCTAATTAAGCAATAAAATGAATGTTCTGTTCCGTTTCCCAACAAAGGAGGGTTCTAGGTTTCTGACTCCCTTCCAACAGTGCAAGACGCACGCCAGCTGGACACACACACACACACACACACACACACACACACACACACACACACACACACACACACACACACACACACACACACACACACACACACACACACACACACACACACACACACACACACACACACACACACACACACACACACACACACACACACACACACACACACAATGTAAATTGAACCGAGTAAATTCCACGTTAAATTAACAGATCGGCAGTTCCCTGGCAATAAAGAGGGGAGAATTACTTGTAAAAAAAAATTACAACACAGGGAAGTGTGAAGCTGAGGACCAATGCCAAGTTCACACATTACATCCTACTTAAATAATTTAATTTACCGCTTGCTCTCACCAGTTCTCATAACAGTATTGGTTATAATTAGTATACTGACATCAGGATACACACTAACAAGAGCCTCAATCTTGCAATAAATCTGTCAAAAACAGTGGTGTACAATTATCATTATTATCGCTTTTGTACAAACAGACTTAAGTACAGTTTATGCAACAGACAAATCCTGTGGCACATTGTCTAAGCAGTCGAACTTGTGTTTTTCATCTAGAGAATCCTAGACAGGACAATGAAAGGCATGTTTGTAAAAAGCAGTAGCCTTTCTTTTTAACATCAGGGTCAGAGTAAACTAGTATCAGAGCAGAACAGACTGAACCAACCACTTCTGCCTTTCACACACAATTAACTCAGCAAGCAGCCATCTCCATGGAGTTAATGTGTGTGTGTGTGTGTGTGTGTGTGTGTGTGTGTGTGTGTGTGTGTGTGTGTGTGTGTGTGTGTGTGTGTGTGTGTGTGTGTGTGTGTGTGTGTGTGTGTGTGTGTGTGTGTGCGTGCAGTGGGGCAAAAGGGAAGAGAGGGCAAATGCTCTGGTAAACTCATCTCTCTCATATCACTCACTCACTCTCTCTCTCACACACACAACACACAAACACACACACACACACACACACCACACACACACACACACACACACACACACACACACACACACACACACACACACACACACACACACACACACACACACACACACACACACACACACACACACACACACACACGTTTGTTTTTGTGACTTATGAGGACATTCCATAGGCGTAATGGTTTTTATACTGTACAAACTATATATTCTATCCCCCTACACTGCCCCTGTCCCTAAACCCACCCATCACAGGAGACATGCTGGATTTTAACATTTTAAAAAAAACATTGTTTTTTATGTTTTTTAAGCTGTTTGAAATATGAGGACGCATGCAATGTCCTCATATTTCACGTGTAAGTTGTAATACCAGTGTAATACCCATGTCATTATACACATTTGTGTCCTCATATATCACAAAAACAACACACACACACACACACACACACACACACACACACACACACACACACACACACACACACACACACACACACACACACACACACACACACACACACACACACACACACACACACACACACACACACACACACACACACACACACACACACACACACACACACACACACACACTTTACCTGGTTGGCTCTGCATAAAGATTTGCTTTTAGCCTGTAGGGAAAATACACACAGTTAGAAAGACAGAATAATAATGAAATTTACAATTAAAAAAAATCACATATTGATTGCATACGCACAGGGATATTTAATGGTTGAGTATCGTTATTGTTGTTCATATTTTATTTTTATAAAACCTATATCGGTAACCCTATAAACTGTGGCATTTAACTCGTCCTGCACTGCTGAATGAAAAAGAGAGCGTCAAATATATCTACGCTGAGCACAAGCGGTGCTCCACGAAGCAACAGAACTAGATACACACATTATAATCGACAAAGCTATTCTAAGCACTTACAGTGAGAACATCTTGTTTTGTTGTTATGCCTCTGAGTAATAAGATTAATTTACAAAAGGTTTTGCAATTCATTAAGTCAGACTATTATTTAATAATTGTGAAACACAGCATCTGGATATGCTAATACATTCACCACTGACTGGTGCACAGTGATTGCTGCCTGTTCAAATAAGTGCCGTCTATTATCCACAGCAACACAGTTAGATAATATCGAAAACTTGACAGACAACTTAACTCAAAATGTGCAGATTTCTAAACTCGCTCCTGGCTTTTTAATCCCCATATATATGTGGGATTTATATACAGTATTTGTCATAAAATAATGGTTTAAGCATGCCAGAGTGTAAACGTTATCAGTGAGATAAATGTTTTATTGCATGATAACATGAGCATTAGCAGAGCGATCAGAACGGGTGCAGGTAAACAGAGTTGTTGGCTGGTTGCATGCGTGGGAGTTTGAGTAACCCAGGGTTGGTCAACAGTAGTGAGTTGAGTTTGTACGGGGCAGATCAGTATTACAAAGAGAGGATAGAGAGGCGAGCCCATGTAAATACTCTTACCGAAAGCTCAGCTCCAACCCTGGCCTTAATCCGAACCCCACAACCTCTGAAAGGGCTTTTGAGGAGAACCTCACAATGACCTGATAAAGAGCTGATGGTGACAGCTCGGCTACGCGCCAACAGAACAGTGTTTCGGGGGTGACCACTTTCTGTGACTGGGTTCAGGAAGTAATCCGTGGGGAGATGGGGTCATTCCCCATGTGACAAACAGGGTGGAAGTGCATTTGAGTGGTGTGTGTGTGTGTGTGTGTGTGTGTGTGTATGGGGGGTAATCTAAAAGTCAGATAGGCTTTGGATTGGTGTGTGTGAGTGGGTGGATTTACTTAGCTATTCTTTGAGGACGAATTCCCCCCACAAGTTGGCAAGATGTTACAAAACCTCCCTTTCGAGTGCTATTCAAAGGTTAAAATGATTAATAAATATAGTAACTCTTACACCCAATTATGCTTAATGACCCGACAATGAGGTAATGTAAACTCCTTAAACTGTGTTCTTTTATCACACATATTTATAACCTTTAACAATTTTTGCTCCAAATACACTACCGTTTAAAAGTTTGGGGTCCCTACTATTTTTTTGAAAGAAATTAACACTTTTATTGAACAAGGACACATTAAATTGATCAAAAGTGATATTCAAATATATTCAAAAATATATTCAAATAGAAAATTGTTAGTTTAAATTGTAATAATATTGATCAATATTACTGTTTTCACTATATTTTTGTCAAATAAATGCAGAACCCAAACTTTTGAACAGTAGTGTATACCTGCTTTCTGAGGGATTATAATGTGCAAATGTCATTTCACGTTTTGAAAACCAAAGGAAACAAAAGTTTTCAGGTTTTTCAATGATCTGAAGTTTTGTGTTGTACATAAAAATTATTTTAATATTGTAAAGATTTAAGCCACAATTCTAAAAGATAAAAGCAATTAAACTGTTACCATTCAATTTTGTAGTGCTACGTCTAGATGTTTCTGAATACGAGAGCATGTCATGTGAACGGCCTCTTAGGGTTTGGATTAGTCTGTCATAATTAGCTTTATATTAAAGTAACACTAAGTAACTTTTCCTCTGCGGTCGCCCTACTGGTTGGAAACAAAATTGTCCATTGCCGCTGTCGTAAATAATTTAGCCTACCGCCGCACGCACGCTCGCTGTTTACCCAGCACCGGCTTTAGAATGAACGATGTCCACAGACAAGGTAGAGTATGTTACATGATTTCATGAAAGGATGATGTATTGCGACATCAGAAATGAAGAAAAACGAAATAATGACTATTGTAGCGCTTGACGTAAAGCAGTCGAATTTTGTAGTTCTTTTTGTGCACGGGTTCCGACCCGAAACCCGAAGTTACATAGTGCCAGTAAAAGCGATACAGACCCCGTCAGGCTATGGCAGACGTGCCATTTAACTTATTTTAAGTTGATGTACCATCACAAGGGTCTTGAAGTAGTTTTTCAACCTTCATAATATATTTCCCTGTTACTTTAAAACAACACAAATCTATGGTATGCTGGCCCTTATATATATACATACATATATACAAACTTCAGATCATATATACATATACAATATATATATATATATTGCTAGGTCAGTTTGTTGGAATATGTATGTGTGAGTATGTATCTCACCTGCACTCACACTGGTTGTGTTCAATGAAAGGCAGCTGCACAAGTTCATGCTTCATGTATGAGGTCCTCATGAGCTGTGGAGTTAAACAGAGCAAGAGTCAGTACACACACACACACACACACACACACACACACACACACACACACACACACACACACACACACACACACACACACACACACACACACACACACACACACACACACACACACACACACACACACACACACACACACACACACAATCTGTTCTGCATAGTAATGACTCCATCTTTTATCCTTCAATCTCTCTATACAGTACGTGACCAGGATCCGACCTGATCCATTACACTAGAGACTCCATCTACCCACACTGAATATGTATGACTAACTCATGCTGTGTGTCCTCTGTGTGTGCGTCTCTCTGGCTAAGACATGAGGTTTGAGATCTTGTATTATACAAGGGTAGTGTGTGGAGTAGTCTCGCGTAGCCAGCCCTTTGCCTAATGACATAAGGTCTGGGCTCTATAGCCACTGCGATTGGCCAATGACAGCACACTTCGTCAGGAAGAGGCTGTGTTAATTACATGTAAAGCGACCAATCAGTTTTGTTTTGTTCAAAGTCATGTTTAGGGGTGGGTACAATAACAGACCAGACTATCAATACTTTCATGTTTACCTGCATATGCAGCACATATTTCTTGATCTTCTTTTATAGATGTGAGAGGACACACAAAATATAAAATCACATGGGAATCCAAAACATCTCTTTTGAATACAACTAAGTGCCTCAAACAAAATACTTGATGTCTTAAAGTAACACTAAGTAAATTTTCCTCTTCGGTCGCCCTACTGGTTGGAAACAAAATTGTCCATTGCCGCTGTAGTAAATAATCTAGCCTACCGTCGCACGCACGCTCGCTGTTTACCCAGCACCGGCTTTAGAATGAACAATGTCCACAGACAAGGTAGAGTATGTTACATGATTTCATGAAAGGATGATGTATTGCGGCATCAGAAACGAAGAAAAACGAAATAATGACTATTGTAGCGCTTGACGTAAAGCAGTCGAATTTTGTAGTTCTTTTTGTGCACGGGTTCCTACCCGAAACCCGAAGTTACATAGTGCCAGTAAAAGCGATACAGACCACGTCAGGCAATGGTAGACGAGTCATTTAACTTATTTTAAGTCGATGTACCATCACAAGGGTCTTGGAAATATATTATGAAGGTTGAAAAACTACTTAGTGTTACTTTAAAGTTTCAATGCTGTAAACTTATCAAACTTTTTTTTAACTCCATCATTTTGTTGCTGATCTGAAGTATTCATTTGTGCGGCATCGGATCTTTTAAACACAGATTTCCTTTAGTTTCCTGGCGGACCGCTAAAGATCGCCACACACTAGGCTTCCAGAAAACTTGTAGAAGTCAGCCAATCAGATTCAGACTTTTGCCTTCACAAAAGTGTTTCCAGCTTTGTGTGCCATACACATCAGGCGTTTAGCGAACGGAGTGTGGGCGGCCCGAGGGTGTGACGTCTGACGCTGAGATTATGTGTGGAGGCACAAACTATAAAACACTTTTTTATAGGACCTGATCTGTAGGTGTGTGTAATGTGTGTGTTCCATACAGCCATGTTAAGCATGTGAATGTAAATTAGCACATGTATGTGTGAAAGCTTTCTATGAAGGCAGAAATTAAGAAAATGGAGAAATATTTACCCTACCGTGCAGAAGTGTGGGGTCAGTACGATTTTTTTAAACAAATTAATATTTTTGGAAAATAAACAAAAATATTAAGCCACACAACAACATTGGTACAACTAGGAAATGTTTCTTGAGGAGATTTCTGAAGGATCATGTGACACTGAGGACTGGAGTAATGATGCTGAAAATTCAGCTTTGCATCACAGGAATACATTAGATTTTACATGCATTCAAATAGAAAATATTTATTTTAAATTGTAATAATATTTCACAGCATTACTGTATTTTGATCAAATAAATGCAGCCTTGTTGAGCATAAGAGACTTTTTTTTTTTTTTTTTTAAAAACATTAAAACTTTTGAACAATAGTGTAGGTCTGATATACAAAGATCCTTCAAAAGTATGCAGACTATTCAGCCACATTTAAGAATATATGTATGCCACTCCATTAGGTAACAAAATATCAAAACTGACATTAATTTTTACAGATATAAACAGATCTCAAACATTTCACAAAAAGAAGTTTGTTGAATTATAAATGTCAAAATAATCGATAAACTGTTCAAAATGAAGATAAAAAGTATTGTGACACTGGATGTCAAACGTTTGTGGAATATGTCCACAGTTAATGTGATTAACTCCACCTGTGGTAGGACACCTGTGAGGTGCATTTGTGTGTGTGTACCTCCATTACAAGTGTGTGTGTTTGTGATGGCACACACTCGAGCGCCTCATCGGAGCAGCAGCCTCCGCAGCGGTGCAGTGTTACACACGACGGCAGGAAGAGCTGATGCGTCTCCCAAGGAAACTCCCGCCAAACCTCCACCAGCGTCTCTCTGGGATGACATCCGCTTCTCTGATATACATCCAACCACCTCACCACTGAGAGAACGAGAATAAATCAAAGATACAGAGTAAGACAACACTTCAGTCTTAAAGGGATAGTTCACCCAAAAATGAAAATTCTGTCATCATTCACTCATCCAAACCTGTATGAGTTTCTTTCTTCAGTTGAACACAAAAAAAGATATTTTAAAGAATGTTGGTAACCAGACAGTTGACTTTAGCCATTGACTTCCATAGTATTGTTTCCTTCTATGGAAGTCAATGGCTACCAAGAACCAACATTCTATAAAATATCTTCTTTTGTGTTCAACTGAAGAAAGAAACTCATACAGGTTTGGAACAACTTGAGGGTGAGAAATGATTTTGTCATCAATGGTCCAGGTTCAGGACAGCATCTGTGACATAAAACTGTGTTTACATTAAAGGGATAGTTTCATGTTGCTCCAACCTCGTAAGACTTTCGTTCATCTTCGTAACACAAATTAAGATATTTGTGATTAAATCTGAGAGCTGGATCACTCCTCCATAGGCTTCTAAGGGATTGAAACTTGCTGGCCCAGAAAAGTTATTTAAGAAATCGTTAAAAAAGTCCAAGTGGCTACAGTGGCTCAATCTTAAGTTTATCAAGCGACGAGAATACTTTTTGAGTGCAAAAAAACAAACAAAAATAACGACTTTATTCAAGTATTCATTTCCTTCTCTTTGGGCCTCGAGATTTCACGTAGTGTAATTGCGTAGAGCTTCTGTGTTATACGTCACACGTAGGCTCACTATTGGCCGACGCTGGTCATGTGTATAATGCGTGTGACGTTTAACCAGAAGCATTACGAAATTATACTACGTGAAATCTCGAGGCCCAAAGAGAAGGAAATGAATACTTGAATAAAGTCGTTATTTTTGTTTGTTTTTTTGCGCTCAAAAAGTATTCTCGTCGCTTGATAAACTTAAGATTGAGCCACTGTAGTCAGTTGGACTATTTTAACGATTTCTTTAATAACTTTTCTGGGCCAGCAAGTTTCAATCCTTTAGAAACCTATGGAGGAGTGATCCAGCTCTCAGATTTAATCAAAAATATCTTAATTTGTGTTCCGAAGATGAACGAAGGTCTTACGGGGTTGGAACAACATGAGGGCGAGAAATTACTGACAATTTTCATTTTGGGGTGAACTATCCCTTTAATGCATTCTGGAAGGTTATTTAGACAACCTACTTCATCATTAATTGAAAATGACATTATATGTAAGTGGAGATCATACAAAATTTGGGTGATGTGAGCAGAGTGCTTAGTGTGGGTGAACAAGATTTCCTTGCTTTTATAAACTGTATTTAAAGAAACCAATACACTGATCCGAAGCACCTATAATGTCCCAAGAAATATCTTTTTAATCTCCAAAACATGACTATTTTTACAATAGCAGATTCTTTAAAGCTACAGTCCGTAGCATTTTCCCTTTTTGTCGCCATCTCTGTTCGAAATCTGTAACTGCAGTGATTCGCGGAATTATCATCTTTACGTGGGTTGTAAATCGGCATGAAACAGCGCGGATGAACACGATGTTTTGAGGCGAGTGCTGCTGTCAATCACCGCGCTGTGTGGATACGGTCATTCAGAATCACAGATTCACTTTTTGAAAGTTTGACCAACATAAGAATTTTCACTGGAAAATTTCTTCTGAACAAGTAAGTAACATCCATTTTTGTTCTGATCAACTAAAGGGGGAAAAGCATTCGACATGACAAGCGATCGTTAGATTTAATCAGCGTGATTTACAGCAACCGTGCAAATCATAGCCTACTTTGTTCTCAAATTTGCGTGACTAACATTATTTAATGTGTTTTATGATTACCTGTGTAGTTCAGAATTCATATTCTCCATAATAGCTAAACGAGAAAGGCACAACAAAGGAAACTCCATAACTGTGTGAATTAAGAAAACGTACTGTTACACGATTGAACTATTGAAATGTCTTGTTCAGCAGAAAAAGCCGTCTCTTCTTCCGTTTCAAACCCCTTCAGGAGTTCAAGCACCTTTCAAAAGCCCCACCGATGTGTATCCTTGTGTTCGCATGAGACGGTTTCTTTCTCTTTCCACCTTAAATCTGAAGTACGAAGTCTTTTGGGTTTTATAACTGGTTAATCTCCAGTTGACACTGATGATTGTTGTTTGGATCTTTCTGGATCCACCATGAGTTTAATCATGTAAAGTGCTGCGAAAAAAGCCTATCTCTACATCTCCTCACGCGCAGTATAGCCGGCTAGCCGAAACTCCTTCTTTATGTGTACGGATGTGACGTAATGACGCAAAGACATGCTCAAATTTCCCGCGAAAACCCACCAGTACCACTGGAATTAAAATCATTATTACAAGCTAACCGTTTTGAATCTAGCTATGGCAAGCAGATAGTTTTGAACACTGGCTGAAGATGTTTTTTTTTAAATAATTAATTTGGATTATTTTTAACTTAAAAATGTTACGGACAGCAGCTTTAAGTGACCTTCCGCTAAAATAAATAGTCCTTGAATAGTCCTAGACCACAAAAGTTTGGGGTCGTTATGATAATAACAGTAATATTATTATGTTTTTGAACAATTGTTTTCTATTTTAATATACTTTTAAAAAAGTATTTTATTCCAGTGATGGGTAAGTTGAATTTTTAGCAGCCATTACTCCAGTCTTCAGTGTCACATTATCTGCTGATTTACTACTCAATAAACATGTCTTATCATTGTGTATTCTTAATAATGTTGAAAACAATTGTGCATAATATTTTTGTGGAAATCATGATACATTTTGTCAGGATTCCTGGTGAATGAAGTTCAAAAGAACAGCATTTATTCTAAATAGAATTTTTGTAACTTTATAAATGTCTTTCATTGACTGTCACTTTTGATCAATTATTCCGTCCATTCTTAATTAAAGTATTATTATTATTAAATCTTACTGAGCCCAGACTTCTGAACTGTAGTTTAGTAGACACTAGCTGGCAAAGAGGCATTTTGCCATGAGCATTGAAGACCAAAACCATCCACTTTATTATATAAGCTGACTAAATAAGTAATGCACCTATGATAACAGGTGTAGAAAAGAAAGCAAGACTCAATACCTTCTCCAGATCTGTGGCTCTCTGTTGGCATCCAGTGGTCTGACTAGAGGAAAGGACACAGACAAGGAGTCAGACACAACATACAGCAGAGACAATAACAAAACCGCAGATATATGGTGCTATGAAGAACTGATTCCAGTGAACATATGCTAAAAACATGATTCTTTAATGCTTTTCTAGTGTTTATTTGTGCCAGAGCAGCATAAAGGTGGAGGTTAGCACACATTCACACAAACATGCCCCTCATACAGTGGGGTCCGCGCACTGGAACAAGGTCACCGCTGAGGGAGAGAGCAGACTTTGCACTACAGCGCAAACAACACACGCATACATGGCTTCCCTGCACCATGCCTGACTACTTTCTGTGAGGGTAGTTTTCTGAGCGTGTGTGTCAATCTCATTACAGGTGATCTCACACTGATATAAGCCAGCACATTTAATTATACCCTCACAGACTCACACACATGCTGGGAGAATGTGAGTGTTTCTGCGCGTTTATTTCGCAACGATGGCATCAAAGCAATAAATAAAGGTTTAACGTAATTAAACACAATATTTATCAGAAGACATGGCAGATCATTGCACGGCATGGGGTTTAGTTGCGTGTGGAGAGTCTGTGTTGCAATATGAAGGTTGAGTCAATTTCTCATCAACCTCCTGCCTCAGTGCCATTGTGAAATACAGCAGCCAGCTCAGAGCTGGCAAGGGGACTGGCACACACTTTCACACACATATTAACATTCACTTTCACTCCCTGAAATGAACACACACTAAAAATCTCAATGCTGCCAGGTTTTTTGCAGCGGCAGTTGGCTGGATCAGTCCTCTCTTTCTAAAAGCCCTTGAGTTTGAGCACCAATCATCAGCTCAGCTGCCCCGCTCTCCCACAATCCCCCTCCACCTGCAGACCGGGGGTCAGTCTGGTATTTGTGAATGGACTCGAGCGTTAAGAAATTAGGTTTTCAAACTTTCCATCAAAGGTATTAGGCACTGCTTTATGGCAGATCCAAAAGTCTCAGATAACATGGGAAATCTGGGATTCTTTTTTACATTTAAACTTGGAAGTGAACTGGACGTTTTAGGATGTTCATGCATTAAAAAAAGAAAAGTTATGATGTAAAATATTAATGATTTTGGACTATTTCTAGGTCAAATATAGTCTGACTTCGTCATACTCATATTCTAGTCTAGCCTAGAAATCTAGACGCACCCTAGTGGCAGCAAAAATTATTTTGCAGCAAAGTGTGGTCTAGCAACTCTCCATTGGCTTTTCGAGCTGGAAAAACCAAACTCTGGTCAGGCCAATCACATCGTGTATAGAGTTGGTGGGCGGGCTCAACATAATGACGGCAGAGTTGTGACGGTTGGTCGCGACTCTGGAGGACTTGGAGTTAAGAGAACGTCACTTAAGTCATTCTTAAAAAAGGAAGATGTGTTTGGAGTTTTGCCAACCGGATAAGGCAAAAGTTTAATATATCAACTAGCTCCGCTGTGGAAAAACGCAAGGGACTCACTCATCCACAACCGTTCGTTGCTCTGGTTGGTTGTAGCGTTATCCTATTGCGTTCAGAGGGATTTTGAAAGACAACCGTTTATCCCGCCCCTCGGATTGAGGTATGTCAATGGAGAGTTCCCAGACCTAACATCTTGATGTAGGTCTGGCATGCCAGGCTAATTCTAGTCGGAATGTGAGTCTGATACTGCTCCATAGGGCTTTGATTAGCTTTGAGGTGTGTCTTAACGAACCAGGAAAAAAACAAAACTCTGCACTCAATTGGATAGAACTACAACCAATCAGAGCAACGCAGTAAGTGACTGTGGCGAGGGAGGCGTGGTTCAGCGAAGTCTGTAGCGGGAGAGCAAGGGCGGAGCCGAGCGGTGAGTAAGTGGGTCAAGTTCAAATGATTAACACCTGTTTGTGATTTCAGTAATTGGCGTGAGGAGACCGCATATAAGTGGGCCGTACTGACAGCGGTTTGAGAGAGAGACTGGGAGCTTGTGCACGCCGAGTGAGAAGCTGTATCCAGCGGGAGGAGTATTGAAAGTGTGTCTATTGAAGCTGTGTTTAGCGGGAAGAGTATTGAAAGTGGACCGAGTGAAGCTGTATCCAGCGGGAAGAGAATTATTATCTACTGTTTATTTTTCCTTTTGATATTCTGAGTTAACCTTGTTTGAGCGCGACCACGCGCCGTAAAGGGAAAAAACCTCGTAAATAAAAGTGCACGAGTCCCAGCATACGCCGATTCTGTGTTTCCTTCCATCACCCACACACAAACGAACCTGTTCTCATCACACTGGTGCCGAAACCCGGGATGGAAGGAGAGGCCGCCGCCAGACCGCCTCTGGCATCGCCGTTTGCGGACATTATCCACGCCCTTGCGGGCCTTCATCAACAACATCAATACTCTTCCCGCTGAACACAGCTTCAATAGACACACTTTCAATACTCCTCCCGCTGGATACAGCTTCTCACTCGGCGTGCACAAGCTCCCAGTCTCTCTCTCAAACCGCTGTCAGTACGGCCCGCTTATATGCGGTCTCCTCACGCCAATTACTGAAATCACAAACAGGTGTTATTCATTTGAACTTGACCCACTTACTCACCGCTCGGCCCCGCCCTTGCTCTAAAAAATAATGAGTGTTATTGATCTTTGCCGGTGTTGCAAAAAGAATTTAAGGATTCGCGGACTACTTGCAAACACGAAAAGCATTTTTGAAAGAAATACGTTTGATGACGTGATGATTACGTTTTTGGATGGATTATCTGTCCATCATCGTATAAAGCCCATCCTGGCAATTTGATTGGCCCGACGATTTCTGAACCGATCATAATTACTGCTCAATGGATCGAGTCCAGACCGAACTTCCCGACCAAAAAATGTTGTGGGCAGGGTTCGGGCCGGCATCCAGGCTAGGTCAAATATAACCAAAACATGAGAACTCCATTGACAAAAGATGCAACTTCTCTAAACATGCTAGAAAACATGTCCGTCGGGTTTCGTTCATGTCAGTTCCAGTGCTGCTGTCATTAAAGTCGGCATGAAACGGAGGTTGCGATAGTCTTCTCTTCCTTATTGGAAAGAATATCTGAGGGAAACAGCTTCTCGAACAAGACAAAATCTACACTCCTGGGCAAAAAAATGGGCCAAGCCAAAAATGGAAAAATATTTAGTGGTCTTTTAATGGACTCGTAACCATTTCAATCACAAATTAATGGTCAGGATATTAGCAAGAATTGCACAAATAGATGCAGTAACTTAGCACATAGCTTTTCCTTTGTATTCTTTAAACGTTAAGCCGTGTGGTAAACTTGCAGACAGCTTCTTACAGGAAGAAGAGTAAATGTAGTTCCACTCAATGTCAATGGCATCAAATAGTTCATAAGAGTTGAAAAACGTCTCCCAGTTAGTTTGAGTTTAATATGAAACCAAATATTCTCTATAGGGTTCAAACTACTCTGACCAGCCAAAACATGAACCTGATGGACTTGTTCTTAAGCAACATCTTGGTTGTCTTTGCAATTTGGGCAGGAGCATTGTTTTGTTGAGAAATTACATCTGATCATTCTATTGTAGATAACTTATCAGTAGTAGGAAGCAAGCCATTCTGTAATATTCTCCTGTACTCGAAAGCATTAAATGACTTTTCACAGTGAATTAGCTCATCAACACCAGCAGCTAACATGACACTCTTCCTCCATGCTTCACTGTAGAGATGGCAACTCGTGTTTCATTGTGATTCATCACTCCACACACAAATTCCCATATTCTGTCAAAAAAATAAAATAATTCTGTCTTTGAAGTATTTCTGAGACAGCAACAGCTTTTTAAGTAGTCCATTTATGCGAATTTCCAGTCCAATAATTTGTGGTTAAGAAAGCTTTGTGTTTAGCCATTTGCTTAGGAGTGTAGGGCGGGAGTGGATTTTGTCCATAGAGAATTGATTGGATGGTTGTGGTTCTCTTACGAGAGTATCTCTCGTACTGCGTAATATCTTACGCTATGGGGAAAACTCTTTTCCACGAGATATTGAAGCCAAAAATTATCCTTAATTTTTTATTAATGTAAAACGCTTTGCAGCAGCAAGCAGACATAGGCGAGACAGCTCGCGCGCCTATTGGCTGCCCTGCGGCAATAGCAGCAGCCTATCGAGAGAAGCTCTGCGTGACGTCACGACGAATGGGGGCCTTTCGCGCCCATATCGTCACGTCCCGCCAGAAAGGGCGTGGTCTCGCCCCATATCTAGGCTCGATAGCTGCTCTTACGTTGATTTTCATCTCTTCAGCGAAGCCTCCCGCATCGCTGGATCCAGAGTGAGAAGCCGCGCCGTCGACCTGTAGCCTTCAGCGGGACGTGCCATCGAGCCTGGAGTCGCTGGCCTCGCCGCCTTCAGCCGCCGTACCTGCTGCGCTTTCCGGCGTACATATCCTTTCCTCTGCTTAGAGTGTGTGTGATTGCATTATCTGCCTTTTTTTCCCACCCCTCTAAAAGAGCGGCGTCTTTTTAAAGATGCCTTCCTGTGGTTCTTGCCGAGCCCCACTCAGCGATGAGGACCGCCATGTCATCTGCGTGTCCTGCCTGGGTGAGGATCGCGCGGCCATCGCGCTCGCTGACGGCGGATGCCATCATTGTGAACGTTTGCCTATGGTGACTCTGCGGACTCGCCTAGCTGCGTTATCCGAGCCCGCATCCCAGCCTGCCGTGACGCCGCGCCGCAAGAAGCGCCGCGCCCTGCGCGCGCCTGAGCTATTTCCAGCCCGCCAAAGCTCGCCGGTTCGCCCGCCAGCTTCGCCGGCTTCGCTCGAGTCGCCCACGGACGGACAGTGGCCGCCGTCTGCCGCCGCGTCCGCACTTGAGCTCGACGAACTTACCGGAGACGGCATTGAAACTGAGCCGATGCGTCCGCTCTCTCAAGCCGTGGATTACATCGGCCTCGACTGAAAGGCGCTCGCGCAACTAACGCGCAATAGGCTGGACGGACGCTTTCTCGGGAAAGACGAAGCTCCGTCACAGTCGAGACCCGCGCCTTTCCCCCCTGAATGGTGAGAAACATTTGTGGCTAACGCTATCCGAGATGACGGAAGCTGAGCGCTCCGTGTTCCTCGACGTTCTCGCTCTGCTGGACGCCGCCCCCCTCAGCGCGGGCCCCGGCCGAGGATTGAGATAAAGCCCGAGGTCTCAAGGCCTTCCTAGTCTCTCTAGGAAAGCGACGGTGTTCAGTTCCCGCTGCGGCCGGATTTCCACCAAAACTTCTCGCTCGTTCAGTTCCAAGCAATGTGACTGTTCCAGTGTATTTCGCAGTGAGCAAGCTGGTTCCACAGCCCGCTTGCCTGCGCACAAAGGCCGTCGTTTCGGCTAACTAGCAGCGCCGCCAGGCCCGAGATCAAACACCGCGCTCTCGCTCTGCTGGACGCCGCCCCCCTCAGCGCGGGCCCCGGCCGAGGATTGAGGTAAAGCCCGAGGTCTCAAGGCCTTCCTAGTCTCTCTAGGAAAGTGACGGTGTTCAGATCCCGCTGCGGCCGGATTTCCACCAAAACTTCTCGCTCGTTCAGTTCCATGCGTTGTGACTGTCCCAGTGTATTTCGCAGTGAAGCAGCCGGTGTCTCAGCCCGCTTGCCTGCGCACTAAAGCCGTTTCTATGGCTACCCAGATAAATCCAATAAAGAGTGCATTTTCTGGTGTCCCGGCCACGGCCGATGGTGTTACGAGTGTTGCAAGAATGCCCACGTCCCAGTGCCCATTCCCACACCCAGACACAGCCCGCCACGGTGCAGGGCTAGCACAAATAAAACCAACTCATGTTGGTTGTGCAGAAAATGTAGTGAACGCGCCCATACAATGCCCGCTTACACTACATGATGCGTGTCCCTTGGTTTCTGTAAAAACGAAACTAACACACATTTAGTCGGCGCGAGCCGACAGTGTTCTCAGTGCAGTAAATGTGCCAGCTGTCCCGCATTTCCTCACTGACACACCGAATCCCACGGGATTCACCCCCGCTCGCTTTCTATGCACAACCCGTCACAGAGAAGCTGAGCGCGGCCAGGCTGCCCGCTGTGATTAGCGCGCACCTCGCACGCTGTGAGCACAGCGTTGATTCAGTCGGCGCGAGCCGAGTGTTCTCCGTGCTGAAAATGTGCCCGCTGTCTCGCGCCCGCATTTCTCACAGACACTCCGAATCTCACGGGATTCCCCCCGCTCGTTTTCTCTGCACAACCCGTCACAGAGAAGCTGAGCGCGGCCAGGCTGCCAGCTGTGATCAGCGCGCGCCTCGCACGCTGTAAACACAGCAGTGATTTAGTCGGCGCGAGCTGACAGTATTCTCAGTGTAGTAAATGTGCCCGCATGTAGTAAATGTGCCCACATTCCCTCACACGCGCCGAATCCCACGGGATTCGCCCCGCTCGCTTTCTCTGCGCGTCCCGCCATAGAGAAGCTGAGCGCGGCCAGGCTGCCCGCTGTGATCAGCGCGCCCCCCGCCTCGAACGCTGTAAACACGGTGTTGTGTTCCCAGTACACAGGGGCTCTCGAGCCGCCGTCCTGCCGCGGCCAGAGCCCAGATTTCATTCTACCCCTAGCTATTCACGCAGATGCGTGGTCAAGGCTTCCCGGGGTATCAGAATGGGTGTTGAACACTATAACGAGAGGCTGTTCGCTACAGTTCGCTCGACGCCCCCGCCGTTATACGGCGCGAGTCGAAACTACGGTGTAAAGCGAAGTGTTTCATCTACTTCGAGCCGAGATAGCGAAACTACTGAGAAAAGGGGCTATAGAACCTCTATCTCAGGGCGAAGGGGGCTTATACAGCAGATATTTTCTGGTACTGAAAAAGATGGTGGGCTGAGACCCATTCTAGATCTGCGACTGCTGAACAGAACGCTTGTGAAGCGCCAGTTCAGAATGCTTACGACCAGGAAAATCCTCGCGCAAGTGCGCCAAGGAGACTGGTTCATGTCAATAGATCTGAAAGACGCCTATTTTCAAATACAAATAGCGTCCCATCACAGGCGATTCTTGAGATTCGCCTTCGAGGGCCAGGCATATCAATACACAGTCCTGCCGTTCAGCCTGTCCCTAGCACCCCGTACGTTCACGAAGTGCATGGACGCGGCCCTCGCCCCCCCTGAGACTTCGGGGCATGCGAGTTTTTGAACTACTTGGACGATTGGCTGATTCTAGCTCGTTCACGAACGGAGCTCATAGAACACAGGGCCGCATTACTCGAGCACCTCGAGGAGCTGGGCCTTACAGTCAGTTGGGCGAAAAGCTCACTGCTCCCCAGTCGGAGAATTTCCTTTCTGGGAACAGTGTTAGACTCGCTATCCATGACAGCACGCCTGTCACCGGAGCGCGGATTGAATATTCAGCACGTCGCGAGATCCTTCCGCCACGGCTCTATAGTCCCGCTCAGAAGGTTTCAGAAAATGCTGGGTCTGATGGCCTCAGCAGCCTCCGTACTCCAGTTGGGCCTGCTCCGCATGCGCCCACTGCAGCTATGGCTAAAAGCACGAGTTCCCCCCAGGGCGTGGACCGCAGGTCTATTTCGCCTCAGGGTCGACCTTCAGTGCATTTCGGCTCTGAAACCATGGAAAGCAACCGACTGGTATCAGTCAGTTGTGAGTCTGGGGATCCCCTCGAGTGTGAAGGTGGTGTCTACGGACGCCTCCACTTCGGGGCAGGGAGCGCTGCTCGAAGGCAGACCGCTAGCTGGCCTATGGTCAGTACGGGAGAAGCTCCTTCACATAAACTGCTTGGAATTAATAGCAGTCGACAAAGCGCTACGGCGCTTCTGTCCCCAGATAAAAGGCCACCACGTATTGGTCCGGTCGGACAACATGTCAGTGGTGGCGTACATAAATCACCAGGGCAGCGTCAGGTCCCGAAACCTTTACAGGCTGACGGAACGCCTCCTGGTCTGGGCTCAGCACAACCTGCTCTCGCTGAGAGCGGCGCATGTGCCTGGTCACCTAAATGTGGGGCCAGACAGGCTGTCCAGAAACAACGTCCCAGCAGGAGAATGGTCTCTGCACCCGCAGACGATCCAGCTGCTGTGGGAAACGTTTGGCAAAGCGCAGGTGGATCTGTTCGCGTCCCAAGAAAACGCTCACTGCCCGAGATTCTTCTCGAAATGCCGGGAGGCGCTGGCCCATGTTTGGCCCCGCCGCCCCCTATATGCTTTTCCCCCTGTCTCACTCCTGCCTCAGGTGTTGGAGCGAATCAGGAGGGAGGGATGCCCAGTGCTACTCATAGCTCCGCTCTGGACAAACCAGTCGTGGTTCCCTGTCCTGATGCAGCTGACCAGCGCTGCCCCATGGCCTTTACCGTTGAGGAGAGACCTCCTCTCTCAGGCGGGAGGCTCGATTTGGCATCCTCGCCCGGATTTGTGGTCCCTGCACGCAGGGGCTATCAACGGGTACCCGCTGACCTCCCAGAGGGAGTGTTAAACACGATCGCGCAGGCTAGAGCCCCGTCTACCAGACGGCTCTACACCTCGAAGTGGTGTGTGTTCTCTGCTTGGTGTCAAGCGCAGAGCTTTTCACCTGTAGACTGCGGGGTTACGGAAGTGCTTTCCTTCCTTCAGGAGCTACTGGATAAGGGCAGGAACCCTTCCACGCTCAAAGTATACGTGGCGGCCATAGCAACGTTTGTAAAACCGGTGTCTGGCCAGTCACTAGGAAAGAACGACTTAGTCGTGCGTTTCCTTGGAGGAGCTCGGAGGCTAAACCCTCCCAGGCCCCCTTCAGTCCCGACATGGGACCTTTCCACGGTCTTGGAGGCCATGAAAGGTGCCCCATTCGAGCCAATCCAGTCGTCAGACATGAAACACTTGTCTTCAAGACAGCGTTTCTTATGGCTCTCGCTTCAGTGAAGCGCGTAGGGGACTTGCAAGCGCTCTCAGTGAGCGCGTCATGCATGGAGTTTGGACCTAATGACTCTAAGGTCATACTCAAACCGAAGCACGGCTACGTGCCAAAATCCCTCAACACACCGTTCAGGGCCCAGGTGATTTCCCTGTCTGCCCTTCCGGTTCTCAATGAGGAGAAGGACGCGAGTCTCCTTTGCCCTGTTAGGGCACTAAGGGCTTATGTGTCCCGCTCGTCTGGTTTCAGACAGACTGAGCAGCTTTTTGTTTCGTTTGGCGGCCGTGCTAAGGGACTTGCCGCTTCGAAACAGAGCCTATCCAGATGGATAGTTGGTGCCATAGCGCTGGCTTACACTTCTAAGGGCCTACAGTGCCCTTTGGGTGTTGGAGCGCACTCCACAGGAGGCATGGCCTACCTCGTGGGCATGGTCTAGCGGGGTTACCCTGCAAGATATTGTATGGCCGCGGGCTGGGCCTCGCCGTCTACATTTATAAAATACTATAACCTGGAGGTTCCCGCCTTGCAAGCTAAGCTTTTGGCGGTATAAAGTCCAGTGCTATCTGCCGCTGTGCGGCTCAGATACTGAGTTTGACCTGCGTATTGCTCACTGACCGGTACAGCAGCTCATTAAAATGTCGACACACTTGTGGCCACCCAGTTCAGGCTGAATGTTCACCCTGACGGTATGGTCTATTTGTCACATGATCAGCTCCTTCGGATGCTATTTACAGGGAATGATGCTTCTAGCCTCTCTTCCCTCACTCTCTGTGAGTTTATGGTGATTATGCACTATATGCGCCCCGGGCTTCGGCCCCTGGGACTTTGGTGTTGGATCCCTACCAGCACGGCGTGTTGCATTGTGTTCCCCATAGCGTAAGATATTACGCAGTACGAGAGATACTCTCGTAAGAGAACGTACTCGGTTACTAACGTAACCTCGGTTCTCTCTAGAGAGGGAACGAGTACTGCGTATCTTGCCGTGCTTGGAATACGCTCTGGTTCGCTTCGGCGATGAAAACCAACGTAAGAGCAGCTATCGAGCCTAGATATGGGGCGAGACCACGCCCTTTCTGGCGGGACGTGACGATATGGGCGCGAAAGGCCCCCATTCGTCGTGACGTCACGCAGAGCTTCTCTCGATAGGCTGCTGCTATTGCCGCAGGGCAGCCAATAGGCGCGCGAGCTGTCTCGCCTATGTCTGCTTGCTGCTGCAAAGCGTTTTACATTAATAAAAAATTAAGGATAATTTTTGGCTTCAATATCTCGTGGAAAAGAGTTTTCCCCATAGCGTAAGATATTACGCAGTACTCGTTCCCTCTCTAGAGAGAACCGAGGTTACGTTAGTAACCGAGTACGTTTGCTATTGGTGGATCTCATGTGAGTGACAGGTTGTCCCGCCCTCACGCCAATAAAACAAGTCATCAGAGAGAGATGCTGTAAGAGGGAGGGAAAGTTATTTTGATTAAAGATTATGAGTGCACAGAAATAAAATAATGATGTGCACTGTACAGATAGCTAAATAATTTATAATAAATACTGCAATATTCCATTTGTTAAAAATGCATAAAACACAAACAAAAGATTTTGTTCATTTTGATTTCATGGTGACTTTAAAGCAAGAGGAGACAAACCAAACACTATCTACATTATTAAATTTTCTCTCACATTGTTATTTTGATAACATTATTTGAAATACAAGTATGCAAAATGGAAGTATTTTCGCTAATAGCCTCAGACTTCTGGACTGCACTGCATAAACAGAAAATGCTCACACTGCCCACCTGGCAATATAGCAGCTTCATCACCACTGTGCACGTGACAGGGAGAAACCTAAAGGTCACAGAGTTAAACTTTTAAAAACCGAGCCATATCATGCACTTTCACCAAGAATGGCAGCATGCAATGTAATGCAATGCAACATTCTGACGGTTTACATTTCACGGCATCTTCAGCATCATCAAATTAAATATACTAGCGCCTAACTGCAGTCTAAAATAAATAAAAGAAGTTTCGGCTAAACACAACAGGACAAACGACGAGTGGAGCTGCATCATTATGAAGACTTATGATATGCATCCATAAAGCAGAGCTCTGGTCACACGTACACCGACCAGACCACATACCGCTGCGCGTGCGAATAACGGAGATGCGCAAATGATATAGGCTATTATATATTATATATATATATTACAAACTGTATGAACTAGCCTATATATTGAGAGACTCAGCACAAAAAAGTAAACATAAATAAATAAATTAAAACTTAACTGAATGTGGTAATAATATGTTTATTAACACTAGCATATGTACTATTTAAAACATAAAAATATGCTAGCATTATATTATAGCCATATTGTTATAATTAACATTATCATCACCACATTATTAATTATCATATATAGGCCACACCCCCATGATGTGCTCTTTAACACCCTTAGCTCGCAGTGCTTTCAGACAGCAATAAGCACAAAAAACATATAGCCACTGTAGTGATCACAAATAAATTGGTGTGTTTTATAACAGCATTAAAAGCAGCACATTTACCACACGGCCAAACGTCAATGACCGTCAGGTTATTTCAACATATAAAAGCTCAGAAGAGTGTTGTGCATTAACTCAGCTCTATAAAGTGCATTTTACAAGCAATAGTGTAAAATTTGCCATAATAAAAGATACCTATCAAGTGTGTGATAAAAGAAAACCACACCAGAGTTAGGCTAATTTAATCAAGTTTAAAGATTAATTAAAATAATTAAAGATAACACACACTTTATAGCAGCTATAATCAAAAAATAAGCAGTTGCTGCGAGAGCACTGTAATGCTGCTGTCCAATATTTTAAATAATAAAATTAGCTATAATTATTATAATACAGAGCATGTTCTTACCGGTGTCTTGGCACATTGTGTGGGTATTCTGGTAAGTGAGACGAACTGAAACATTCCCAAAATAACTCTCAGTTTGATCCCCATTGTTTGAGTTCACCAAGAAAAGTCAGAAATAGTTGAGTAAATAATATAACCAGAGGTCCAACGTCCAGTCCTTACAGTTGTTAATTCTCTATGAATGATTATTCCACTTTCACATCCGAATCCAACATCTTTATTCCAAACAGTGACAATTTACTCAGTAGGTTCTCAAAAAACAGGGCAATTGTCATTCCTGTCATGGTTTCACGAGAAAAGAAACAAAAAAAATGGAATAGCCTATCTTAAGTTTTAAAGCAAATGAAAAGGGACACAACACGGGCTCCTTAGGTATAAAGGCTTTTGAGATGCTCAGATGACCGTATGGCGTATTTATTATAAATAACTAGCTATAATAATCCCAAATGGGCTATATATTATTTTACAGAAGAGGTTTCCATGCATTTCGCGCATTTCATCTATGCCGGCTCCCTCGCAGCAGAATTCCCGGTGGAAGTAGAGTACGTCCTTATGGTCCAGAGAAACATATATCCGGTAACAAATAAATATATCCTCAAGAATCGATGTAATGAGCCTCCTGAAGGTCTCAGTGTCTCCCGTCTGGTATTTCAGACCCTTTGCTTTGTGTGGCGCATCCCGTGCTACTGTAGGTCACCAGTGAAATCATGCCCACCAAAACCTATGATGACGCTTTGCTTGTCAGACACAAGGTCTCAATTTAAATGTTCGACATATTTATAATATTATACTGGTAACATGCACAATGCAATGTACATGCGCCTATATGGAATAGGAATAAGAGAAATGCACCTTGATATGGTTAAGGTCGTTTTCTCCAGTCTCTTATTTGCCCTTCAGGACTCACACGCTCCGCAACTCTCGGTGCGCGTCACCGTCGCGCTCGTGGTGGAACTTTTCTTTTTTTCCCCTATTGACGCGCAGACTTTGCTCGCGCGCAAACCAGCACAGGTGTAATGCTCGCGCATCGTGAGGTGGACAATTATTAACTGACTCCCCCTGTCTATTTTTGAGTAATTGTCTCTGTCAGGGTTTTTGAGTTATTTTTTTAGAGAAGAAACGTAATTTAGCCTATTTTTTTCCAGACAAACTGATCTAACGGATACTTTCGGTTCTGGATGCAGATTGGTAAATATAGCTGCGATAAACAGTTAAAAGCGAAATATACCTTAATATCTACCTCACTTTGTTCCTTGATAATAATTTGAACTTAAAAAAAACCTGTTACCACATTAAACACATTTTAGGTTACCTGACAAGACATTGTTCAGTTTAGAAACGCGAAACACCCGTTTACCTAGCTACTATATCACTGCGCAGCATCCATAGAGACCCGACTGTCAACCAGGGACTATATCTTCCTGCGGAAGGATGGAACTTAAAGGGACAGTTCACCCCACAAATTAGAATTTTGCCATATTCCCCATGACGTCTCAAATCTGTATGACAATCTTTCTTACTCCTTTTTTGTTCTACATAAACAAGCAGCATATGTTTCAAAAGACATAATTTGTATTTTGGCCAAACTATTCTTATTCATTTTTATATGATGCAATTATTTTCCAACCAATGTTGTGGACAGGACTATGTTTTGCATCCTTGCCAATTAAATAACAATTAAAAAAAACTAAAAGAAACTATTAAAACTTTGCTGTGCATCATGTTGACAATGGACATGACTATATTATCAACATAACACCACCTCGGAAGTCAGTACTGTGACTATCTATCTTCAGGTGTATATTCAAAATAATTAAGTTGTGCAGCATCTGAACTTGAACCCACCCCACTTTGCTTGCATGTGAAGACCCTCAACATCACCCACAGGTATGTTTGGGTTATACACAGCAAAAAAAAAAAAAAAAAAAAAGATTCATGTGGGCTGCAGGAATGCGGGCTGTTCTATCTCTCCTGGTCTGCTTACAGCATTAGAGCTGACAACCGCAAAGAGCCCTTTCAGAGTATAACTATCTAGGCCTTCTGGAAAACCCAGAGTGGTCAGGAGAGAAGGTCCAGTCATCACATATCCAAATAAACAAACTGGGCCAAGGTCACAAGATTTCACCATTGATACTGCTGAACTGTGGGTGATGTTGTTAGCATTTCTGAGAAGTCTCCCCAGACGGTGCCATGAAAAAGTTTAGTTATAAAACGTCAAAATGATAGAAGGTGCTCTTGTACAGACAGACAGGCAGAAAAAAACACTCGAAACTGTCCCTGACTCATTCCTGAAAGCTGGTATCTCCAAGATCAGACCTGAGCAGAGAGGAGCACCTGCATATGGGCCCTCTGCGATATCAGAAAACCACATCAGACCGAGTCCATGGCTGTGGAGTCACAGGACGTCAACATCCGCACATGGGTTTGGGAATGTCAGGCTTGCACGCAGCTACTGTAGTGGATTCTAGAATGTTGTGAACATCGCTAATTGGGAATGACGTAGTTGACGTTTTTGTTTGCTAAGAGGAGTTAAAAAGCGGGACAATAAATAAACAATAACCAGTAATTGAAGTATGTGGGATGTTTTAGGCCGTTTTATAGTACATGCAGCAAAAAGTGTTGGTCAGACTACTTACCCGGCAAGGTTTATAATGTTACAAAAGATTTCAAATAAATGCTTTCTATTCATAAAAGACACATGAAAAAGTATGTCTGAAATCCACAAAAATATGAAGCAGAACAACTGTTTTCAATTACAATTACACATTCCATTACAGGAATAAATTAATTAAAAATATATATTTTACAATATTAAAATGTGTTTATTTTGTATTTTTGATCCAATAAATTCAGCTTGGGCACAAGGAATAGTGGAGGAGTGTGCAAACATCTGCAGAAACACAAATGCTTTCAGATGAAGAACTTAGTTACATAATTGAGATCCATATCATATTTAATTATTCATTGCTACAAAAACCAATGACATTAAGGCTTGAGTTATTCCACACTGAATCAATATTTGATTTTTAATAATGAAGGCGCTCTTATAATTTAAAGTTACTGACTATTGCAGAATTTACATTAAATGTCAAACCCTAAAAAAAAAACATATCCAGTCTTTAAATAAGGCGATGGCATGGATATCCAAGACTTCGCCTGGGTCTGCCTAGAGTTTGACTTGTTTAATATAAACTTGTTATAAAGTTCTTATATAATAACTTGTATTAAATGCATTTGATATGCAGCCGAGATCTTTTACATGGGGGAAAGAAACGTCTCATTACTTGCCAAAGCGCCATTTACTTCCTGTTCAAGAAAGAAAATCTGATGTTGCATTCAATAGACTGGAAAATATCCAGCACCTGAAATAAGTCACACTGGACAGCACTGATCGGTCCATCTTTAAAACATTTTTCCATGAGAAACTCTGCGACACATACACACACACTGAGCTTAACAAAGTGCACAATGTACAGTGTTTTCAGTGTTTTGATGAACTACTTTATCAGGAATGCAATGTTTCCATAACACCCTTTCCAGGTGCAGTTACAATGTCGCCTAAAAAGGCAGGCAATACAGTAAATGTACAGGTGTTTTCAACACCTGATGAGGAGCCATGGTCTCCTATAATCAGCCTAATTTCCCTTGCACCCTCTGTGACCTTATCTGACAGAGTTGGGTGAAAGAACAGGCTAGAAAAAAGCAGGTAGAAATTTTACTGTATGCAAAAAAAATGGTAACATTTTGAAACATGCAGTGAGCGTTTGAGAACCTTATTCAAGTATCTGACACAATGTGACCCTAGAAAAATTTATAAAAACTATTGACACAAAATACAATTCACATTCATCCACAACCTGCACTCTCTCCATAACCCTGTGCGAGGAAGATCTGTCTTTTCCTTGCTTTACTTCTCTTCTCCATTACTGCGGATCTTGTATCTCTCCAGGAACTCGGCATGTTTCTGTCTCAAGATCTCCTGCTGCTTCTTAAAGCCATTCACTCTAGAGGAAAAAAACAGAAAGCAGCATGATCAAATCAAATGTTTACAATTTCTTAAGAAAAGTGCTATCTCTGGTATTATGCCAGGGCAGGGTTTCCCGAATGTGGGATCGCAAGGGAACTGCAGGGGGTTTGTGAGTTGTTAGATTTTGGTGTATTTGGCCGAGCAGTGGTTTAGGTGGCTCGCCAATGTATTAGATTTCTCCAATACATAAAATAAGTAAGCTTGACCAGAGTTCTTGTGGGGAGAAGAATTTATTGAAGGTTTGTAGTGTAGCAGCCTTCAGCATCGATGTTAGCATGTCGCCCTTCAACAAACTTAACCCAAAGTTCTGTCTGTGAGACAGAACTTTATACATGAAGACAAAGCCTATAGGCTACAAAACAATAGAAACCTGTTAGGACCTCCCACAGGAGATCGATCTAACTTGAGCAATGCTAATTTACTGTCATTCACACCAATCAGTTTCTCTGGGCCATACATCTGAATGGGCTATACATCTGAATGGGCCATTTGGCACACACACCTTTGCAGACACAAACAGAGTGGAATACATCTGATACATATTCACAATGTAAATTAATCTGTAACTGAAAATACAAAATCTATCAATCCCTCCTTTGATCATATTTGATCACATAAAAAATAAAGAACATAAAGCAAAAAGATATAATGTACACATGCTGTATACAGGTTCCTTCTTAAAATTACAGTATAAGAGTTCATGGTGAAACTTTGCATCCTCTTGAATGCTGGAATCCTCTGGAATCTTTTATTTTGGAGTTGTGATCTTTTGGAAGTGGCGGATAGTGTTGTGTTCTGTGAATGTTAAGAAGTTTTCATCTAAGTGGCCAATGCAGTGCGGTCTAAACATTGGATGCCTCTGAAACGCTGGAACACCTGCAATCACACAAAAGAAAAAAGGGGAACGTATCTTTGCCAAGGAAAATATTTTAAACGCATAGTTCATAACTGCCTGAAAAACTGTCCCTATTTAATATTGGCAGGACACTACTGTGTTTATCAGTGGCTGTATGTTTATGTCTTCGTCCTCAGGCGACAAGCTAGAGCCTAAAAACCCTAGTCCCGCCATATCTGGACTCTGATAAACACTACTGCCGTCTATCCCTCATCTCTAGGCAGATGTTTCAAATCCCAATGGCTCACGTCAGTCCACTCATCTTTTCTCTGCACCTTAACTCCTTCATCAGTTACCATGATATCCTGAAGGCTATCCCTTCTGGATTCTAATGGTGAAAATTGATTCTTGGCATTGTGTTCTACCAGGCTGAGTCTTTCGTCAGATTGGGCAAGGCTGTCAGATGTTAGATTTTCATTGGACATGGGCCAGCCTGTGACATGTTCAAAAGGGCATAGTTCAATTTCCTTGTGTCATCCTTACTGCATTGCTTGTCATTGTGCAGTTTTGTTTTAGCTTTCATCATTGATGGCATTTGTTTTCTGGGTGCTTCATCTTGAATCAGTTTACATGGCAAAACTTGCTGAAGTTGTCTTAATGCCGCTGTATGTGCACCTCTCTCCTTTACGGCTTGTATAGCAGCACCTTCGACTAGGACATCCTCTTTGGCTTCAGTTGTTGAGACTTCTGTGTATGCTTTTATATTTGGGGTGGTGTCTTCATTTGTTCTTTTTGCATACACATGGAGTCCATCAGTTTTCGGATGAGATGTCACTAGTTGGTGCTGCAGAGAGAGGCTCTTCAGTTTCCCTGCGGCTCAACAGCATTTAGCAGAATCTGTTTTTGTTTGGCTGTCAACTGCTGAAACCTCCTCAAAAGGTTATCCTCATCATCACTTGTGTGATGTTTTAAACTCAGCTTGCAATCACGAACCCAGTGTCCGTCTTCGTTGCAATCCCTGCATCTTCCTTGAGTTTTTGACTGTCTATTATCTTCATTTTCTTTATGCTCATTCCACATTGTCTTGTTGTGGTATGGCATGTTCTTCGATCGCAATGCTCTGATTTTGACTTCCTGTGTTCTTTCAATCTTTGCTGACCACTCAACAATCTTATGAAAAGATGTTCCAACACTGTCCCAGTCGTCATATTGGATTTTGAGTGCTTTTGAAACTTCAGGTTTCAGTCCATTTACAAAAGCAGTTTTCAGAGGCATGCTAGTGTCCTTGTCAAGATCCTCGCTGTCATTTAAACCAGCATGTTCCAACCAAGTTTTTCTGAAGCGTTCTTCGAACTCTGCAACACTTTCTCCAGTCTTCTGCATACATGAGGTAATTTTAGCCCAATTAACCTCTGCAGGTTTCAGTTCAAACAAGAATGTGCGTACAGCTTCCCATCCAGCCTCAATGTTTTCTTGAAACTCGCCTACCCTGTTTTCAACACTTTCAGTTATCCTCTTTTGTTCCTTGTCCCTCAAGTTCACATTAACAATCATCACACCATCTATTGGGTGTAAGTTGTAGATTTTCTGTAAGCGTTGAAGAAATTGCCATACTTTTCGTGGTTGTTTGTATACGTCTGGTAATTCCTTTGACCACTTGTCTACTTGCTCTGGTGAAGCTTGCTGGTATGTTTTACAGGGAACATATTTCTTAATAGTTTTTTTTACGATGCGGGTTCGTCTTTCGCCTTCCTCCTCATACTCCTCCTCATTGTCAACTTCAATTTCAGTCCTTCTGTTCTTGACAATTACAGGAGCAAGTCTGATCTTCTTGTTCTTCTTGGGGGCATGAACATGTGTCTCAGGTTCAACATCACTGTCATCAGGGCTCTCATTCAAGCTGCTGTCACTTTCTCCTAGCAGATACTGACGTTGTTGAATCTTCTTGAGGTCTTTAAATGGATAGAGTGACTCTTTCACTATCTTGCTGCTAGATTTTATGGAATTTTGTCGTCCAAAAATCAGCTTTAACAGCTTGTCATTATCATTTAAAAGTCTTTCTTTGTCCTTCTTTTCATTCTGCAATTGTTCAGCCAGTGCTCGAACCTTTGCTTTCTCTGCTTTGTACTCACGCTGTGATTTGTCAGTCTCACACTTCTGTCGATGCTGTAGAATTTGTTTTACCAAAATCACAGACAAGCCATCTCTGTTGGTGTTTGTCCTTAAGCGCTGCATCTTTCCATAAGCCCTTTTAATGTCCGGCAAAGCCCATATTCCATTCTCTGAGTGCTTGATGCCATACTTCTGGCATATGTCATCATGGCACTTCCTCAGTTCCAGCCTTTTGCCCAAATATGCATTTAGATTGTCCATCATCTGATCAATGGTAACATCTGGAGGTTCTGTTCCATGTCTTTCTGTTGTTGGCCTCGGAGCAGGGCCATTACCATTTTTTAGTGCAGACTCAGCCATGGCAAGTACAGGACAAGTGCCCTCAAAGGTGCCCATTTCAGTTAAACAGACAAATCATTAGTTTACTAACTCAGCTTAGTTTTCAATCCTACATTCAAAACAAAAGAAAAACTCCTGATTGATAAGACTTGTTCAATTCTTTCTGAGTCCTAACTCAGAAGGCTGGATTACCTTGGTTCAAATTTGTCCCTTAGACAATATACTTTCTTTCATCAGAAGACAAATAAACTTCTAGTTTCTAACACAATTAGAATGTTTAGTTCAAAACTAAAATATTGGCTACTGAATTAGCACCCAGTCAAGAATTCCCAATTCTTGCAGCAACATCAGTCCCAAACCTTATACAGTTTCTACATTCTCTGAACGAACGGACTAAATTGTTTCTTTAACAATTCCTACAGACTCCAAAGAAAGGACCAAACCTTATACAGTTTCTACAATCTCTGGACGAATGGACTAAATTGTTTCTTTAACAATTCCTACAGACTCCAAAGAAAGGACCAAACCTTATACAGTTTCTACAATCTCTGGACGAACGGACTAAATTGTTTCTTTAACAATTCCTACAGACTCCAAAGAAAGGACCAAACCTTATACAGTTTCTACAATCTCTGGACGAACGGACTAAATTGTTTCTTTAACAATTCCTACAGACTCCAAAGAAAGGACCAAACTTATACAGTTTCTACAATCTCTGGACGAACGGACTAAATTGTTTCTTTAACAATTCCTACAGACTCCAAAGAAAGGACCAAACCTTATACAGTTTCTACAATCTCTGGACGAATGGACTAAATTGTTTCTTTAACAATTCCTACAGACTCCAAAGAAAGGACCAAACCTTATACAGTTTCTACAATCTCTGGACGAACGGACTAAATTGTTTCTTTAACAATTCCTACAGACTCCAAAGAAAGGACCAAACTTATACAGTTTCTACAATCTCTGGACGAACGGACTAAATTGTTTCTTTAACAATTCCTACAGACTCCAGAGAAACTGGAAACCAAACTTATACTTTATTTTAATAGCTCCTACAATCCCATGAGAAGGGACCAAACCTCTTTCTTAAATGATTCTTAGAGACTCAAGAGAACAGGGCCAAGCTATAAAACTTATTTCTATAGCTCCTACAGTTTCAGGAGAATTAACTAAATCATTTAAAAGGTTCCTACAGACTCATGAAAAACGCCCAAGCCTAACATTTTCAACAATACACACAGTATGTGTGACTACACTACAAATCTTTACTGGTCTACTATTATTCTTTTCAGAAGATGTTCTTTTAGAGAGCTGATAAGTTTCACTCACCAAATTAAGATTTTTGAGACCGGATCCAGTTGATTCAAATAAATTGTATCCACAGATGCAGTCTTTTGAACTTCAAGTATTCCGTTTATTCTTGTTGTAGCTGGTGAGTTCTTGGTTTACTCCTTGTTGCAGTTGGTGAGTTCTCTTCTTGTCAGTCTCTCCTGGCTGGCTCTCGCCAAATTGTTAGATTTTGGTGTATTTGGCCGAGCAGTGGTTTAGGTGGCTCGCCAATGTATTAGATTTCTCCAATACATAAAATAAGTAAGCTTGACCAGAGTTCTTGTGGGGAGAAGAATTTATTGAAGGTTTGTAGTGTAGCAGCCTTCAGCATCGATGTTAGCATGTCGCCCTTCAACAAACTTAACCCAAAGTTCTGTCTGTGAGACAGAACTTTATACATGAAGACAAAGCCTATAGGCTACAAAACAATAGAAACCTGTTAGGACCTCCCACAGGAGATCGATCTAACTTGAGCAATGCTAATTTACTGTCATTCACACCAATCAGTTTCTCTGGGCCATACATCTGAATGGGCTATACATCTGAATGGGCCATTTGGCACACACACCTTTGCAGACACAAACAGAGTGGAATACATCTGATACATATTCACAATGTAAATTAATCTGTAACTGAAAATACAAAATCTATCAGTGAGTTAATGAAAAGCTAGGAATTAATTGTTTAAAATGTAAAATTATAATTTAAAAAATGGGTCTGAACGTCACGATAATCGTGAGATAGCGGAGTGCAATTGTCAAATAAAAGGCTGTGATTTAATTAACTAGTCTGAGTGTTTCAGAGAGAAGCGTGGCACTGTGTTCAGTACACACTCATGATCCGCTGTTTTCAGCATCTCAGAGATTCTTGGTTCACAGTAAATACAGCAAACTCCATCTCTGCATGAGCTGCGAGTTAAACGAAACGTGCTCTAGGTTTACTTTATTCACATATTTGCATAATCTCCAACATTTTTGAAGACAGAATTTTTCAGCATTCCACTAGTATTCTACAAAATAAAAGTCGAAATATTTGAAATGTTAAATTCTTGTAAAAGTTTGAATGTTTGAAAGTGAAGAATTTGACATGAATTTTAGTATTAATGTAAAATAAATATAAAAAAAATATTTAAAATAACATTATTACAATTATATTCATAATATATTTATTTATGATAGAATGATATTTATGAGGTAAACCACAATAGTAATAGTGCTGTCAAATTGATTTATCACATATAACAAAAGTTTTTGTATATAGTTTTATATATGTGTGCGAGTGTGTGTGTGCGAGGTGTGTGTGTGTGTGTGTGTGTGTGTGTGTGTGTGTGTGTGTGTGTGTATATATATATATATAATATATATATATTATATATATTATTATATGTGTGTGTGTGTGTGTGTGTGTGTGTGTGTGACATTATTATTATTATTTAGTGCTAAGTATTATTATTATTCAATATGATTGGGTTCCTAAAAAGCCAGTGTGAATGTAATGTGGACTGAGACTCAACTAAAATCCAGCTACAAAGTCAAAATAAAACACTTATTTTTAAATATTTTATCTATTTACTTGCCTGTCATATGATCAACTGATATCAGAGAACTGTGAACATACAAATGTAATGTTAAATCATTGATATATTAACAAAATCTCATTGGTGCTTCAAGTACATATTTTAAGGGTTCGGCTGACAAAAACGTTTGCAAGTCACGGGTGCAAGATTTATGATATTCTGGTCCCTCAATATGGCAGCACCATGCAATTTAGCATTATTAATTACTACATTTTTCGCAGCAAAATTTGATTCAAATAAGAAACATGATTTGCACAAGTACTCAAATATTCGACCACCAAATCGCAAGTGCTCAGTCCTGTTGAACATAAAATGTTGAGTTTCTGTGGCGACAAAAACCTTCAGTACTTCAACCTAATGAATGAGTTGCTAATAAAATACAAATCCATCAAGGCTGTCAAATGAACATGATATGAACCTATAATCCTTTTACCCTGTCCCACAACTACTCTCTTTACATTTTAACAATGGCTCCATAGTTTCAAACGCTTGTTTTCAAAACCTCTGATGCGCCTCCTGAGGCTACATGTGTAACCCCACCTGGCTCTTTCTTTGGATTCATTGTAGATCCCACTGATGACTCTGTCCTTCTCATCCATGAAGTTATTATGGACCTCTTCCAGTTTCCTGCATGACAGACCAGCCCAGAGGTTAAAGGTGAGCAGATTTACTGCCAACATATATATTTGGAGGGGTGAACAGACATCCACGAGGTGCCCACATAACTTTGGGGTCACATTTAAAAGGGCACATGGGCAATAAAACATTTGATCATTTTTCAAAACATTTCAAGTGCACTTCTGCTACGCTTCAACCGAGCAGTGTCTGTTTATAGAAGATACTTAATCTCAGTCGTCTGAATTCAAGGTGTAAAAACATTTCACTGATACTGGAAAGCATAACTAAACATCAGGGATTATGGGAAACCAGTGAACACACTCTACTGGGGTTTGTCTGGCTCTGGGATAGACGAAATGGCTTTCAAAAACAACACACTATTATCACGCACTCATCAGAAAACCGATGCACGAACAAAAGAAAAACATTTTGTACTGCGTTTCATACAAACAGTTGCAAAACACTCACTTATCAGCGCAGCATCATTCATTGTTGGAAAATATTAGGATGAACCGATGTGCATGCTCACCTCAATACTATAAGCACCTTAATGTGATATGATTAGGTCTCACCTGAACCCGAAGTAATGTGCGGAGATGCTGATTAGCATGGTGAGCACGCAATAGCCCACCAAACGCATGTTCCGTCTCTTTCTCTTTTCCCACTCCTCAGCCGTGTTCTCCTGAGGCTGGGCCTGTCTGAACTGCTCCCAATAGCGCATGCTCTCTGTAGCCTCCGCACTGAGAAACACAGAGACAGAAAGCAGCTATTTTAGCCACTGAACCATTATCTTTTTTGTCTATCTTTCACATAACACATATACCCAGGAGTATCACAGAAGTCATCATGACAAGTGATCCTATTAACTTTCGTAAGAATATGTTTTGCTCTTATTGTGAATTATACAACAGAGCACATTTTTCTGTATTGACTAAAAATTGTTTTCATTACCTTTTTTATAAAAATGTACAAACTTTTCTTAACAAAGCGAGTCTAGTTCTTGTCCCCGTGTAAATCTTGCCACCATAATGTTAGGGTGTTCTGGGTGGTTGCTGACTGGTTCAAGTCAAAAGAGCCCATCCTAAGTCTCTATTATATTCTGGGGCCTCAATTATAAAGATGAGCGTATAACATACGACTGTTTCCGAAATGTTCCTATGAGCGATTTCTAAAACATCCGTATGCACAAAAAAGTTCCTAAATGCGACCCTTTTTATAAATTACAGTTAATCTCAAATTCAAGTGTAATGTGTAACTCACACATCAAAAGTGGGCAAAGAAATCCAAGTGCACTCTCAGATGTGTGTGTGATAGGAAAGGCCTGGTTTCTGTTCATGTGTGTAGGCATATATTATTATTTTCAGGAAATCATTCATATATGGATATAATTATCTAGCCTGACTACGTCAGACTTTGTACTTCCGCTCAATTTCAGTTCGCTACTGTACTCAGTCTGAGATAGCGACCTATCTCTCAGTTTTCCTCCGGCCTGAAAACAGCCGGCCAATCAACGAACAGAGGGCGTGCTGAAAGCTGTGACGTAGACCCTAAGCGCAGAGTTTAAGATTGTATTTTAGGTTAGGGAAATCAAAAACGACCGCGTATATGGAGACACGGGATGCAATTCGCTCTGTTGTGGAGAATATATTCCCGGCATTTGCAAACTGAAGCCCGAACAAGAAGAATAATTTGTTAAACAATTGTGATTGGCTTACGGTAACCAATGATTTTATAACTTCAGACAAACAATTTTTATAACTTCTTTTTTAGGATGAAATGACGAGTATGTGTGTTTTAAAAAATGAGGCCCCTGGTTTCTATATATAGAGTTGTTATAACATTCATGTTGGTATAAAATGCCCACTTTCACAATTCAGTAAAATCCCTTTTAATAAAGTCAAGTTGTTTGATTATAGAGCTAACAGTCTCCCAGCTGTTGCTCACCTGGGGCTGTTGGTGGAGCTGGAGGAGGTTCTGAAGGGAGGACCTGCAGAGTTCTGGTACCTCAGCCTGAGGTCATAGTCCCGTCTGGAAACGTCTCTGCTCAGCACCCTGTACGCCTCGTTCAGATGCACAAACTGAGTGTGCAGGCCGGGATTGGAGGGGTCACTGTCTGGGTGCAACTGAAGGAAAAAAAGAAAAAGGGGATGGAGAGAATAAAAGTTGCAAGTGACACTTGTCAAAGCATGCATGAATAATTACTGATCTTGACTGGATTGTAAATTTCACTGTTAGTTCATTTATATTTCCTACAAAGGCTTTCGGATGTTGCTGCTACTAGTGCAGAAATTACATCTTCACGTGTTCACTACTTCACATGTAGTGACAAATAAGAACTTAAAACAATGATTTTATTATTATTCAAAACTTAATTTATTTAATTATTATAACTTGATACTTATCATGCTAGACAATTAAAGGAACATGGACTGAAATACAAACATTTAGTATCCTTAATACATTGAATTCATAAAAAACACTAAATAAAGACCATCAGATTAAGGCATGTCTCATATTTAATGAATAAAAAATGGCAAAAGTCTCAACTTTATGACCTTTTCACCTTTCTGCTCTCACTTGTTCTGTATGTCACATGGCTCTTAAACCTTTTATGACCTTTTATCTGCTTCTGACTTGGAAACAAAGCGCCCATATCCCCGGCTTGTACCCTCATCTCCTGTCTCTCTCTCTCTCACACACACACACAACCACACACACACCGGTTCTTTCTTGCCGTCACTCTGCCTCCTTGACCCGTAAACAGACGTTTCTCAGACACATGCATAATTCTCTTATTCCTTCTGTTTGTTTCCTGTGAAACTGTCCGAAACATATATTGAAATGCTTCAGTTTGAGATGTTGAAAATTCTACACACAAAAAAAGTGCTGAATGAAAAAAATACAAGAATAAATGCCTAAATATTTTAAGATTACGGGAACAGACAACAGTCTCTCTGCCACAACTGAACAGCTCCTTCTAAGGGCGAGGAGGTAAATAACTAGGCATCATTTTTGCACAACCATACAACATTTTCAGAACGCATCAAGCTACTTTTTTAACACTAAGGAGTAACTATGTATCAGAGAAGAAATTCTGAGGATCTGTCTCATTTTTTGATAAATTAAATGCAAATTGGCAGATACGTTGCAATTTTATGCATATTTTGCATGCATATTGCTTCCATTCTCAAAGTATAGATGATACATTAAATAAAATGAAATTTAATGATTAAGTTAAGGCTCATTCACACCATGAACGATAACTATAGAAATAACCATATTAGCATTCTTACCGGTGGTTGATAACGTTCTGGTTATTATAGATGCGTTGCAGTTATGTTGCTGTCTGTCACTTTAAATTCTCTTTAAAGCAGGATGGATTCTGATTGGCTGTCAATGTCCCAGTCCCCCCCCCCCCCCCATTCATCGGCTGGAAAAAAATTAATTCTGAAAGTGATTCCAACTATATTGTTCCTATAGTGTCATTATTGTTATAATTCACCTTCCCTATTCTCATAGAATTATTAGAACGATTATTAAAATGTTGTAGTTATAGTTATTGACCTACTGTGGATGTGCCTTTAATGTGCACGAATAGCTAAACTCAGTCAGTATAGTTTGTGTCAATTGTAACACTAAACTCTATGACTCTGAAATGACAGCATCATCACGAGAAATGAACCTTTTTGGACTTGTCAAAAAATGCATTCTTAATTTGTTCCAGCGTAGCGTCCGGTTTCACCCCGAGAAGTTCATAGTAATTGGCTGATGACCTATAAACAGAATGAGAGATGATTAAAACAAATAATTTATCAACACTGTCTTCATGATGATAAGATTTAAAAAAGTTTCTCTACAATAATAGTAATAACAAACAACTGCTGCCAAATCTCATAATCTTATGCCCCTGATGATAATAATCATAATTTAAAAAATAACTTTATGTTTTACTAATATGGCAGCCTGATCAGAAGAACAATGTCAAAAATAGATTTTTATGTTTTCCAACAAAAATGTTGGTGGTGGCTTGTTGCTATGGTGCTAGGATCTTCTTGGTGGTTGCCAGGGTGTTGCTATGGTATTTTTGGTTGTTGTTAGGTGGCAAATAGGGTGTTCACACCCTCATGTTTCTATAATATTCTGGTCTATAGATATGACGACATCAGCCTTGAAGGATGCATTTTCATAAATGCTCTGAATCAGGAACAATAATTCACACTTTAAAGAATATCAGCTCACATTCAGACATATGAAATCAAGTAAATTCAAGTACATTTTAGTTTCAAGTCTATTTTAGACAACTTCAGATTTTCTCTCTTCACAAAATCTCAATGCAAAAAGTGAATTTCTTACTCAGTTTTACTGTAAAAATACTATCTAAACCTTCTAAACAATACATTTACTTGAGAAGAAAAATGACTTAAGATATTAAGTCTTTGTTTTCTGATAAATTTATACTTAAAGGGATAGTTCACCCAAAAATGAAAATTCTGTCATTAATTACTCACTCTCATGTCGTTCCAACCCCGTAAGACTTTCGTTCATCTTCGGAACACAAGGTAAGATATTTGTGATTAAATCTGAGAGCTGGATCACTCCTCCATAGGCTTCTAAGGGATTGAAACTTGACAGCCCCGAAAAGTTATCAAAGACATCGTTAAAAGAGTCCAAGTGACTACAGTGGCTAGATCTTAAGTTTATCGAGCTACGAGAATACTTTTTGCGTGCAAAAAAACACAAAAATAACGACTTTATTCAACCATCTCTTCTCTTCCATGTCTTTCTCCTAAGCTGTTGACGCAGTGTAACAGCGCAGCGCTTCTGTGTTCTACGTCACACGTAGGCTCACTATTGGCCGACGCTGGTCATGTGTGTGATGCGTGTGACGTTCAACCAGAAGTGTTGTACAATAACACTACGTGAAATCTCCAGGCCCAAAGAGAATACTTGAATAAAGTTGCTATTTTTGTTTGTTTTTTTGCGCTCAAAAAGTATTCTCGTAGCTCGATAAACTTAAGATCTAGCCACTGTAGTCACTTGGACTCTTTTAACGATGTCTTTGATAATTTTTCGGGGCTGTCAAGTTTCAATCCCTTAGAAGCCTATGGAGGAGTGATCCAGCTCTCAGATTTAATCAAAAATGTCTTAATTTGTGTTCCGAAGATGAACGAAGGTCTTACGGGGTTGGAACGACATGAGGGTGAGTAATTACTGACAGAATTTTCATTTTTGGGTGAACTATCCCTTTAAAATGAGAGAGAAATCTCTTGTCCCACAGGCAGACTTTTTTCTTGATTTAAGCATTAACTCACTTAATTAAAATTTTTCTTACAGAAAATATTATGTAAAATCTAATTTAGCTGCTCAAAAGTATCTTGATTAAAGAATGTTTAGATATTTTTATTGGAAAACAAGACAAAAATACGGAGAAAGAAATTCACTTTTCGTAGAGACGGTCAAATTTGTTTAGAGCATTTGAGGTAAACTATTTTGATCCTGGCAGCTGCATGTATTATTACTGCTGAAATTAAAACATGTTTCATCCATATTTAACAGACAAATAAAGTTTGGTGGTGTGTACCTCTGCGCAGTACTGAGTGAGAACAGCCTCTGAGAACTTTTACAGTACCACAAACAACTCCGACAGAACCGAAGCTGAGCCATCAACTGCATGATGCTCAGAAATAAACTCAATATAGATGAATCTGAAGAACAGGGGAGAAATATGTTATGATAGCACAGATAAGAAATAAACATACAACAAAATCAGATATTTATTATGGTAAGAGAAATTCGTTTTTTGGATGTTTTGTTTGATATTTTTCTGTGGTTTCAGCATATTCAATGTATCCTGCGTTTGGCTGCAGTTTCAGCATGTTGAATGTGGCCTGTCTGAGTGAGGCTTTATTATGTTGTCTTTAAGTTTTAGCACACTGAATGCATGTTGTGTTTGGATGAAACTTTATCACGATGAACGCTTGCACAAACCTGATTGTGTTCAATGCATGTTGTGTTAGCTTGAAGCTTTATCATGCTGAATGCACATTTCGTTTGAGTAAGGTTTTATCATGATGAATGCATGTTTTGTTTGAGTGAAGCTTTACATGTTGAATGTGTGTTGTGTTTTGGTGTGACTACATACCGCTCAGCAGGATCCCATTGAAATACAGGCGGTCAGCAGCTCTGCAGGAGATCCTGAATGGACACGAGAGATTACACAAAAACATATGTTTTATATTATATTTTAGGCCTCATTTTACCCCCGTTTTCACAGACCAGGTTTAAACTAGTCCCATACTAAAATGCATGTTTGAGCTATATAACTCAAAGCAACCATTGTTTTGTCTTGAGATGCACAACAGTAATATTTGTTCTAAGGCACGTTTAAAAAAAAGTGATTTAAATGTCCTAATTGAACTAAAGCCTATTTCTGGCTTAATCTAAGCCCTGTCTGTGAAACTGGGCCCTAATGTTCTTAAATTAATCTTAATTACAATCACTACACCCTAAACCATTGTATAGTCATGTGTGGACATTATTAGTCAAGTTTGGCCGCCACAATGTAGATTTCAGGACCACATACACACCAAATTAAGGTAATGCAATGCATGTGTTTCCTATCCAAACATCTATTAACTTGTCCAAACATCTACATTAACTAAACATAACAACAATTTATCCAATAGGAATCTATGACCAATAAATAATAAACCGAGTAACTTTAGATTTCAAAATCTAGTGAGCTGCCTAACTAGGCAGCATTTTCTGCACCAATCACGGCTGCCTGGTGGTAACTAAAAAGCTGTCTTGGTAGTAAGCTCTCTTGGTTTGAGACACAGCCATTGAAAAGTAACTAAATTTTGCCGATAGCTAATGTAAGTTAATCAAAAAGCTCGTGTATTTATATGGCAAATAGTATACGACCTTTAAACGTTTGTAAACAGGGTTTTAAACCATCTGATAAATGTTTAGTATCAAATTATCAGTTCGTGTTAGAGAAATTCACTTTCCACTCATGCTACTAGCTAGCTTAGCTGCAATGCTAAAAACAATAACAGCAACTAACTCAAGGGAAACGTGTAGCTTAGCAGACAAACACTGATCAGACGTGCTGTAAATCTCATTAGTCATAAATCAGCGGATTAAACACAAATAATGGTGTCACCTTCATTCATGGACACGCGCGGGTCGGCTGTGATCATGTTCTGTGCGCTTTCATAACGCCTAAACAGCGCTGTTACATAAAATGACTGTTTCATTTCAGACATACAGCTGCTGTTTCCACTGTTTTCAATAGATTAACTCTTTATTTACACTAATAATAAAACGATACATTTTAGATAGAGTGCATAAAAAAACTAGGGTACCTATTACATATTTAAATAGCCTAGTTTATCTAGCCGTACTTGAATAATAGTGCAGTAATTTCAGGGATCCTGGATACAGATTTTAATGTAATATAACAATTCAATATATCTGGGTCATTGACATAAAGCTTTCAAAAAGGCGTTTTTTAAAAACCCTTTTCAAAACTGACATAATGCATATTTTTGAGTCATGAACAGTTTAAACAAGTTTCAATAGATTAATATGTTTTTTTTATATCATGCAGTACCAAATAGTTGTATGTGTATACTGTAGTTGTAACACCAGACATGGAAATTGTACCAGCCAACCTATACTGGAAATGAGCATTTTTTTTACCAGTACTTGAGAGAGATCTACAAACCTTGTCACTCTGTCACATGGATCAGTTGAGCTCCTCTGGATGATGCATTATCATATTTACTGTTATTACCTTGTCTATTCACAATAAAAGACCCACGTTTGCAGTTGCCACCTTGACATTATGAGAATATACAAATTGCTGGACAAAAGGTTTTCAATGATCTCAACAGCTCTAAAACTACTGATATTTATAAAGGTTGTTTATATGAAAGGTTTCAAACCTGAAATGATGCAATAGTATTTCGTTTTTTATTTATTTTTATTATTAAGACACCATTTTAAATAGTCGATAAGTATTTCTTATTGGCCATGAATCTTAAACAGTATTTGTGCTGTTGTCACAATGATATGAGGGTTGTATAACTACTGTACTGAATTTGAAGACATGGCAAAATCCAACTGGGCACTTACTAGGGCACATGGCTAAACCATTGAACCATTGCATCCATAGGTCAAGTCTGATCATCAACAAAAAAAAGTTTTTTTGCTGCACACTTGCATAACTGAATGCTTAAAGAAAAGAGAAAGTGAAAAAAATGCAAGAGAAAATATCAGAGCTGCAATTCTGTCATTGGTGTTATGATGAAAGACTCTCCACCTTTAAAAAAGACAAGAAAAAATAATAGTGATTCCTAACTTATAATATGCCCATAAATATGAACAGGTAAATGCAGTACTGACCTCAGAGAAAGAAGGTAAGAGATGATCGAGAATGTAGGCAGCTTTGAGACGTTGCTCTTCTTCACTGTTATACTGAATCGCTTCCAGCAGAGGAACACCATTTAACCTCGTAAACTCCTCAATCACCTGTTACAAGCAGGAGCACTTCAATTCAATTTATTAGAATAATTATGCAGGGTTATTATAGTTAACTAAAACCATTAAAAAACATACTTAAATGTAAATAAAATAAAAGTTAACTGAAAATAAAATTCAGCTAGTTGCCCACGCAACACTTGTCATTTTCATTTAATACATAAAAAACGAAAACATAGATGACGATTATTCACACTTTAAAATTTAAATGATAATGGAACATAATCAAAATTAACAAAATTCTAAAAACAATTCAAAATATTAAAGGTACATTATTTAGATTAGGGATAGGTAAGTTATCACAACGGGTGAGACAGCTGGCAAAAAGAGAATGAGACAGAGTTCGTAATAAAACCTGAATCAACATTGGCTTGGCTTTTTGGAGATGGCGAGATATGAAGGATTTGAAATGTTATAAAAGCGATGCAGAGATGGTGTTTATCACTCAACAGGTGAGTAATGTATTTTATTAAACAGATAAATTGCCATTTCTAGCTCTCTAACATAGTTATTGTAAAGCATTATCTATTGTGAAGGGTCTTATTCATCCGCACAATCAAAATGCAGTTTTGTTTTTTAACCGCTAAAGGGCCAAAAGTTACAAAGTGTACCTTTAATAAAACTATAATAGTCTCTCAATGACACTAAAAACAACAGGATTCTTCTATGATCACATTCACCTGTGGGCTGCTGGACAGCAGCATGTACAACACTTCCAGGCTCAGCGTCACCACCTCCGGCTCGGCCATCTTCAGCGTGGCACAGAGGGCGCTGAGCAGCCCTGCTCGTGTCAAACCAACACAGTATTCGGTGCCATGATGCGCGATATTGCCCAGAACTCTCAGTGCCTTGTACAAACATTAATGGTTGTGAGAATGTTAGAAGTGTATGTTATCGAAATGTACATGTTTTTAAATATGAGTATAGTAGACTTAAGCAGCAGGAGGTAAATGGCACATTGGTATTTTCACCTTTCAAACATTCATTTTGCCATTAATTATAACAATCAAGTGAGATTTGTGTACGCACAAGGAGTCTGACAACAGCCAGTTATGATCCAGACGGAGATCTGATCTCACCATCATCGAGTTTATCAGTGATTACATGAAGAAATTGAAAAAACGGAAAGAACTGTGGCAACGTCTCCAAAATGTTGGAAGAAACCTTCCTGAAAAACTACATACAAGTGTATCAGGACAAAAGCCGTTTTAAATGCAAAGGGCGGTTACACCAAATATTGATTTGTTTTTGGTTAATAGATAAATATAATCTATTTATAACATTATTTTTGGAAGCATCCTCACTTTACAGCATTTTAGTGCCTATAACTTTTCACAGTACTGTATATTTGCAGATTGGTTTCTTCAAGAGACAGTTTAAGTCTGATAAATCACAGTCACAGTTCTCCTGGATTTATTCAGTTTTTATCTGTTTCTAATCACTGATAATCTCGATGATGGTGAGATCAGATCTGTGTGGATCATAACTGGCTGTTGCCAGATTCCTTGTGCGTACAAAAATCTCACTGGATTATTACAATTAATGGCAAAATTAATGTTTGGACATGTAGACTTCCTACTGACATGCAGCAAGAGATATAAATAACTGGCTTAAAACCATTTTTGGGGTGAAAATACTAATGTGCCTAAGACTTTTGCACAGTAATGTGTATATACACCCAATATTGGTTCGGAGTCCAAAAATGTATGTATATACACTATCGGTCAAAAGTTTTAGATCAGTAAGATTTTTTATGTTTTTAAATGAAGTCTCTTCTGCTCACCAAGGCTGCTTTATTTGATGAAAAAAAAAAATGACAAACAGTAATATTGTGAAATATTATGACAATTTAAAATGACTGTTTTCTATTTTAATATATTTAAAATGTAATTGAAAGCTGAATTTTCAACATCATTACTGTTGCTGATTTACACATCAGTTTTCAGTGTCACATGATCCTTCAGAAATCATTCTAATATGCTGGATTTTATGCTCAAAAAACAAATTATTATTTTCAATGTGTGAAAACAGTCATGTACCATTTTCCCCCCAAATTCTATGATGAATAGAAAGTTCAAAAGAACAGCATTTATTTAAAATATAATCTTTTCTAACATTATAAATGTCTTTACTGTAACTTTTGATCAATTTAACTCATCCTTGATGAATAAAAGTATTTTCTAATTTCTTTCCCCCAAAAATAAAAAATAAATTCTTACTGACCCAAACTTTTGAATGGTAGTGATTAATGTTACAAAAGCTTTCAATTTCAGATCAATTCTGTTCTTTTGAACATTCTATTAATCAAAGAATCCTGAAATAATAATGTAAAAAACTGTTTTCAACATAGATAATAATCATAAATGTTTATTGAGCATCATATTATAATAATTTCTGTAGGATCATGTGACACTGAAGACTGGAGTAATGATGCTGTAAATTCAGCTTTGATCACAGGAATAAATTATACTTCACTATATATTCACATAGAAATCCGCTGTTTTAAATTGTAATAATATTTCACAATATTACTGTTTTTTTTTGTATTTTTTATCAAATAATTGCAGCCTTGGTGAGCAGAAGAGACTTCTTTTAAAAACATAAAAAATATTACCGATCTAAAACTTTTGACCGGTAGTGTATGTTAGAGTAATTATAGGCATGTCTGTTCCTCACCATTGTGTTAATTCCTTTCGAAAAAGAGAGAAATTGTATTAATATGGGAACCATGTTGAGCAGCAGCAGGCCAGAGCAGAACCCACTTGAACCAACTGAAAAATAAATAAAATTGTACAAATCATAATTGTGAGAAATGAGTTTTCTCCAATAAAACACAAGTTCATTTTAGTTTGAGCTTTACTGCTGAGTTAATTGAAATGTAATGTCCTGATCACCGGTGAGGTTGTTGAGCGCCCACAGGCTCTCTCTGGACAGAGCAGGATGAAGGTGAAGGTAAGTCTGACTGAAGACACACAGCGCAGCGAGCAGACGAGTGTCCTCTGGCATTACGTCACCTCCACTGACCAGCAGGTTACCAAGGCAACGCAGAAGAGGCCAAATGAGCTGCACAGCAAAAACAAAAGTCAGGGTCCAAAGGAAAGCAGTACGCTTTCTATGAGCTTTTCAGAGGATGAGAGACTCGTCATCAGGAACCACATGATCATATTGCTGAGAAACTGTGCAATTTGAACTGTTTGAGAGCTGAAGCTCAAATATTATTGTATGAAAGCTCAACTACGACGTTTTCTAGCACAATTCCATTATGCTTCATGAGATTCAAGAAATACTGTAATGGTAAGAATTCATTATAACAGCATTGATAACTGGATTATATATGAATATAGGCACTGTTTCTATTCAGTGACATGCCAATTTAAAATGACTCTGATTCTAAACCAGATGTGCAGATGTAAGTGATGTACAGGTGAAACTCGGAAAATTTGAATATCGTGCAAAAGTTGTAATTTTGATGATTATGGCTTACAGCTTATGAAAACTCCAAATTCACAATCTCAGAAAATGATAATATTACATGAAATCAATAATAATACAGAAATGCAGACCTCTGAAAAGTATAATCATGCATATGTTTATAGTTATATATACTAAATATATTAGTTTCACCTTTTAATTTGAATTACTGAAATACCCTAACTTTTGCACGATATTCTAATTTTTCGAGTTTCACCTGTAGATAATAAATATTTTTCTGTGATGGCTTACCAACTCCAGTCTAGCCTCAAGGTTTCCTAGAGCAACAGCGCCTCCTAGTGTGACCAAAACAGCACTGCATTGTGACAGGGCGCCTTGTGCAATCAGCATCGGTTATCCAAATTACTGCAAGCAAAACACAAACGTAATGTCATATATCAAATTATATTTTTACCCACTAGTCACCTTTTTTTCCAGAATTTAAGTTATCTTGCAGAACTGGCACTAAACAGGTTTAGAACAATTCTCCATTATTCTGTTTTTGTTGAGTAAAAGTATGAAATGAGAAAGGCCACACCTGCTGACTAAATAGTGCAAACACCACATACACTCGATCGCTGGCCCAAAACCAAACTCAGGATCTGGAGACAATGCTGAGATCACATGAGGGACTATTTCTGAAGCCATGACCGCTCTGGGGTTTAAAAAACACACAATGGACACAGAGAGAAGAGTGGCATGTTGAGATTAATATCCTATTTGTCATTGCCATCAACAATTTAGAGTAAACTTAGCAATTTCAGCATTCAGAGACCTCAGTTCATTTGTTCCACATACAACCCCTGGCCAAAGTTATGGAATCACCACACTAGAGGATGTTCCCAGATTTTTTACTTTATTAGAAATAAACAAATCACAGATATGAACCAAAAAATGTTTTGTTCAATAGCTTAACAATTTGGCATTATGAAACACCTCACATTTTTTCCAGATCAAGTAGAGGGAAAAAATATGGAATCGCTCAATGTTGAGGAAAAAATTAAGAAATCATCAAAAATAAATAAAACACAATTAGTATTTTCTCGCTCTCCCTCTAACTTTTATGACAGTCTAAATTCAATCTCTTTTAACTGGTGACTAATTGGGATTTTTAGCAGCCTCTACTTGATCTGGAAAAAAAAACATGCATTATATGTTTATTTGCTTTAAAGTAATAAAGCTAAGTGAACATCCTTAATGTAACAAGCTCTGGTCACTTACGGTATGATTTTTTCAGTTGCGTCTTTGGCTTGTAGAAGCTGAGACAAAGTGAAACCAACCGCCTCCACCCACTGCCAGATTATACCTCTGATTCTAGAAATCAGAGAACAATTAACGTTTCAATTTCACCCCAAAACAAAAAAAGAACAATTTTAATATTCAATATATAGCCCACACACACACACCACACACACACACACACACACACACACACACACACGCCCGTTTATGACGGGAATGTATGTTGTGCATTGTTAGATTTTTTCTTTATTATTTATATATTTCATTTTTTTTTACATTACATGACAATTTATTAAGCATATTTACCCCCAACAATTCTCATTACTGTAATATGAGAAATAAAAAAGTAAAATATAAATCTATTTTAGTAATGAAAATCACAATTGAATATAATAATTAAAAAAAAACACACAAAAGGAAAGTATCTGCTCATATTAAATTAGCCCTAAAATTTGTCATTTTCATCATGCAAAATGTAATTTTGGAAAAAAAATATGATGCAGAGAAGTTTTTGTGAGATTCATCCTATAAGAATGCACCATCATCCGTATGCTAAGACTTGTGTTTGAAAGCCAGGTTGATTATAACCAGCAAGAGTTAACAGGCACAAAAGTGATCGTTTAATATTAGTAACCCAAATGAGCTTACCTGAATACAGTTTGCCAGTGCAGAAACGATTCCCTGAGCTAGAAGCTTCTCTCTAACTACAGCGCTGTCAGGACACAGATTTCCCAGAGTGTATAAACAGAGTTCCTAAAGGAAAAGACAAAAGAGACAAATTCATGAGGAATGATCGAATGCATCCCTCTGCTCTGACACTGACTTCACAGCAGAAACTCACAGACCGTTAGCTTGGTGCTCTGGCTGGAGAGGAAGGTGAGGAGGTACGGGCCCGCAGGCAGACAGGCCTGACCTACGCTGGGATGAGGAGAGTGAGACAGCTCGTGGAGACAGTGTGCTGCTTCCAGCTGACACTGCGCATTATGAGCACTGAGCTGCCCGATCAACATGTGCATGCTGTTCTCGGATCTGAAGCAAATAGAGGCACTGCATTAGGAAGTACAGTATTTATGGATACATGGCTATCCAATTATTTTATAGATGGAATAACAGCACTTAATACTGTGAAATATTATATAGGAGAAACCTCATGTTGGTTTTGAGGTTATACTTAATGAAAGTGAGTTGGGTCTCTGGGTTTCTTAGTGCTTTTCTTAGAGATGCAAGACGAACTGCTTTCTCCTCACCCCCAGACTGGACTCCACGTATCAACTCTTTGACCTAATGTTATATACATACAACACACTGTAAACACATACAATATTTTTAGTTGGTTGATAAATGAGCTTTTCTCTCTGAAGACTCACCTGTGCAGGTGACAGAGGGGTGGAGCCAGTCTCCACAGAGTCTTCCTCATCCACATCCTGAAGGAGTCTCTTACTGATGAGCTGTCTGTCTCTACGTGCCTGTCTAAGAGCTATGGATAGATGAATGATGTTGCCAACATTAAAGCATATGTAAAATCAACATGACAGGGGCATACAATATATAGGCCCAATAGTACAGCACACACATACTGTAGGCTACACACCTTTCTCAAACTCTCTTCTCTTGCGTTTAAACTCCTCCAAATCACTGGCAGATCCACTTGCTTTGTGATGGAGGGTTTTCAATCTCCACATCTTTATGATGCATCCAAATGCGAGTTTGGGCCCTGAATATCGTATTAACAAACAAACAAACCTGAACTCTGCTCTGTAACTCTCATTGCATATTTTAACGTATTTAATCAGCCTGGCTGGCTTGATGTTGATATTTTAAAATGTGAAACTTGAAACTAATATTTCAAAATAAAAGTTTCCCAGGAACCGGCGAATGACATATATAATAATAAAATGTTATTCTTATTATTAATATGATGATACAAATAATAAAAATAATATTATTAAATAATAATAATTATTATTATAACAAAAATACATGGTTGAATAGATATTTTACAGGACATTAATTTTAACCATCCCCTCCAAAGACGTATAAAATATGTATCTATCATTATCAAGTCTATCATCCTCTCACCCCATGTGGCTTTTAATTTGAAATGTTCAAACTGGCTTATATCTTTCGCGTTTGGCTTCACACCTCTCTTTAGAAGATTCGAGTAAACGCTCTCAATTCATCTCAATGCCATTAGTAAATAAATTTAGAAAACAACCAGAGGTTCATGTACAGTTTTTAGGTAAGTGACTATAGAAATGTGAGCTTTTACAGTGTGAAATCTAGACATCGAAGGTTTTGATTTGTCAACACAACATAAAGACCACATGTTTCCGCAGCATGATTTATGTGAAATGATTTGCTTTTAGAAAAAAAATGGTGTCAGGATATAGTTTGTGTGTAACGTTATGTTGATAAGGCTTTGCAAAGGGACACACTCTGTAACTGAGTTGGCCTAATGTGATAATTTGCTATTTGAGAAAGTACCACTTTGTTCTTTCTTGACAGTTAACGTGCGTTTTCTCATATAACGTTACCAGCCTCTTCAATTTCTCAAACAAACAAAAAATGTACTTTTTTCAGGTGACACTTTTTTCAGAGGTTTATATCCACCATGTCAAAGGCAACCAAACGCAAACACGTAGTCAAAGAACTTCTGGAGGACTATGTCAAACCCACTGAAGACCAGCATATCATGAGGGTACAATTGCAGTAGTTTTTGGGATCTGTCCGGCTTTGAGAACCCATTATTCTGATTCTACTATGTTAGTAATAATTACACACCTCCTCCTCCTCCTCATCACAGGTCTTGGGAAGTAATGGCAATAACCTCCATGAAGCTGTGACTGGCAGTGGCGAGCGCTACCTCGTCAGTATGCCTACTAAGTTCCGCAAGAACCTCTGGATCAAACGAGGTTAGTTTGTTCTGCCTTTCCTGGTCATATAACTAACTACTCTGTTATTAAAGACACTAAAACGTTTTCACAATCTTTCTTTGTTTTTAGGAGACTTTGTCATTGTTGATCCTATTAAAGAAGGAGAAAAGGTGAAAGGAGAAATAAGCTTCATACTTTATAGGGACCACATACAGTACCTGAGGAAACTTGGTGTCTGGTAAGGCCTTTTCTTTTACCATTTTAGATGAATAACTATTATATATTATTAGTGTATTATATATACCATATACTAATGCATATCATACATTTATATATAAACAATTATGTTGTCCAAATTAATGTAGAAACAACATGAAGACAGTAGCCTATGTTTTAAATATCACAGATACCAATACTACTTATGTCTATGAAATAGATCCCCCCCCCAAACCGGGCATTTTGTCATCATTTTGTGTGTTTTTGTCAGTTCAAGCGCTGTCTGAAGCGGATGCACTTTTTCCGCAAGAGTGTGTGTGTGTGTGTCACACAGACAGGAGATTCACAGACGTGCGTATAAGAGCGGGATAAAATAATGTAATGCTACCCAAAGGATGAAGGGAAAAACGGATGCTTCGTTAATTGCGTTAAAAATTAACACGTGCATTTTGACCGCCCTAATATATATTATATAGCAATTGCAGTATGTTTGTCTATAATATTTGTATGTGCATTAATATTATCCATAGACAACAGTAATTCTTCCCATTATCATGTGAAAACAAAGCTGAAATGTGTTTAGTAAACCTCATTTTCACACAGGCCAGCGGGATTCCAGGAGGATCACACATCCGGTGACCGGAACGAGGGAACACCTAAAGAAAGCAGTGAAAGAAAAACCAAGGAGGAGGATGACAGCGACTCGGAGGATGACGACAGTGATCTTTTCGTGAACACCAATCGTACCACTGTTCTCTACAGTGAGAGTGAGGAAGAGACTGATGAAGAAGATGATGATGAGGAGGAAAAGGAAGATGAAGGAAGAGCATAAAACAAGCAAACTGCAAATGATACTGGACGATGCTTACACTACAGCATGACCAAGACCAGTTTTCTATGATAATGAACCTTAATTGGGTTTAAAAAAAAAAAAAAAATGCCTGAGAATGAATCATTGTCAGAGCTGAATCATTTCTCTCTAATGGCTTTCAGATGGTGTTTCTGGTTAAGTTTACTGGGTTTCCAATCTAAAAGTCATTTTTGTTTCATTAAAAGGAAACAGATTATGTATCATAATTCTTGTTAATAAGGTTTTGTAATAAACTTTGTTTTGTATGCTTGTTGTTTTACCCACAATTTTGTCCATATACAAATAGTTTAAAATACTTTGAAGGAAGATTACAAACTTTTAATGTAAGCATGAAATGAGTCATCTTATCTATTTTTTTTAAATGAATGTTATAGATCTTAAAGTGAACGACACGTACTTAAATTATTTTATTTTTTTATCTCAGAATTTACAATGAAATGTCACAACTTGATTGTCTAATAGGCTATATGCACGCATAAGTTCCGCATTTGACGCAAGGATGCTTTTCCGTTTCCGGTTGGGGAGATTAAAGCGGAGGAAAACCGAGGAAAACGGGATTATGGCAGAGTCTTCAAAATGTACTGTCCTCCCGTCTTTGAAACGAAACTTTCATATGTTTAGATGTAATTTTATGTATAGTTATGTTTATTTAATATTATTTTAAAAAGAAGCATAAACACAACGAGGGGTGTCTGTTTTGTCTGTTTTTGTGACTAACGTTTCTTTAGTATAACCATGGAGTATAAAATTCAATATAAATTCTTGGTATTGCATTGGACTCTACGATCGGCGGAAGTTATCGAGCATCCTTAACCCTTCACCGGAAATACCGCCGTGCATAGAGCCCATTAAGGTACAATATGTAGGATTTTTCACCACCAGGGGTCGCTAACCTCTTACAATAACAAAGGCGTATATTGATGATGTATATTCCGCATTAAGCGTAATTATGGATCTTGTCGTCAAGCTGATGGATCTTTTATGGATGAGTGAATACATTGATGTTTTAACATGACTATGGTGTGAAGCACGCACGAATGCTAGACGTATACCAGCGCCACACGCAACGCGAGTCCAGCGGATATAAAGGAATAAGGACATTTCAATCTACCGAACTACACGCAAGTGCTGAATTAATACTCACACAGGTCGGTTTATTAGATGAATTAAACGAGGTAACGCAGCGCTTTTTCACTTGCTCTAACAGTTACACTATCACACTAAACGGCATTTGAGTGTGTTGAATGTTGTTAGTTGGTTGTTTGTTGGCTGTATGAGACTGAGTAAGCTAGATCAACATTAGAATAACATACAGATCATATTCTAACATTTCGTCATGTTGAACTAAATAACATTGATTAGTTGTATGTACTTTTGCTCACCTGTCTAATAAAGTAACATGCAACACTCGCGTCTCTGTCGAGTCGAAGTTAGTCGTGGACGTGGAGCTCTCGGCATCTCGAAAGATGTTGATCTTCGTTTTAGTCCTCTTTTTGTCTCAAAGTCTGCTTGCCATGGTCCATAATGTTTGAACAAAACAACAACAGCGTAAGCGTCCTGCTAGGCATAACGGCATAACCCAGTTGTCAACGTCTGTTGCCATGTTTACTATAGCCAGTACGCGGTCAAACCTGGTGGTAACGCGGATATGACGCCATTGACTGGCGACTCCTCACCCCTGCTCACACGCCCCGTTTCCTTGGTTAAAATTAAAATTTTATCATGATGTACAAATAGTTGTAAACATTTGGGATAAGTAATCAACTAAACAAAATATATAACATTGGCCTAGTGGTTTTTGGATATTTTACTGCAAAGATCCTACATATTGTACCTTTAAATGCAGACTTCACTTTACGTCACAATATAGAAGAAAATATCTGATGCTACTTCTGTTTCATCGCAACTTAAATAAAATGTGAAACAATGAGAGACCATGCAACACATAACATCAGTTTATAACAACAAGTGTGCATTGAGAAAGAAAACATATTGAGAACTGATTTCTGTCATTTAAACTCAATTCTAGTTTTGATTCTCAGAGTTGCATTTCTGCATTCAGAACTGGGCTTAGACGTTTCGGTCCAAAGATGGAACATCTCAGCTGGGCTACGCTTGTGCACCAGGAGGATGGTGTGATTCGCACAGGGTTCCTTGGGCTCATCCTTGGGGAAGTCTAAGGTGAGGAAGGCAGGGTGGTGGATAGGGTACACTTCCCAGTCTCTGCAGACACATGCCCAGGTAGACATCATCAATGGGGAACAGGTGAACCTTTTGTGACACCTCCAAAAGCCTATGGGCCAGAGAACCAGAGTAAACCACCCCCCCTCCACCAGGGTATGATGGGTACAGTCCTTTAAAGAAGCTCTCCGGAATGTAGTACTTATTCCCTTTAGAGCGCATAGGTGCTGCATTGCTTATCACGTCCCCCACAATAAACGTCTCCATTTTATTTGAAATGGATCCATTTGCCTCCTCGGCCAGCAAATAGTCTAGGAGAGCAGGCGTCCTCACAAAGACATCATCATCACCTTTAAAAATGAAACGGGCATGTGTGCATCGCCTTGAGAACCAGTCCCAGAACAGCACATCCTTCAGGGTGAGGTTAAAAAACGTGTCCATGAATTCCCATTGGATGATGTCACCATATTTATCACTCTCTAACTGCAATTTCTCTTCAAAATGCAAGTCTTTGGTCTTTCCCAAAAGGAAGACCCTGCGAACAAGCCTGTGCCGCCCACCTCTGCTTTTTATTCTTCCTGAACGCCCCCAAGTTTCTCTTATCGCTTCTCTGTTCACAAAATCCGCAGGCTGAGTTTTGATGGCCAGGAGCAACGTTGGTGCCAGTTTCTTTGCTAGTGGACCACCATCACAAACATCTAAAGGATCTATGATCAGCGGATATTCTCGACAGTGCATGCTGGTCACAAAATCTTTAATCTGCGTTGGTAGAATGAAGAAATCTGGAATTGTATTGCTAATCTTATAATTTGGAGAGCATCCATTCCCACTTCTTCTGGACCTTTGTGTTTTGTAAGAAATACCGGGTGGGTTTGCAGCCAGATGAGGTTTTAGGATGGGGTTATGCTGGATATCTATCATATACTGGATGATGTTCCATAGTGGTCCACTGTTTAGCTCACTTCTCCAGAAGGATTTCACAGGATGGGGAGCCAGATCTCTGGAGAATTTGAGACCACTGGCAGTAAAGCGTGTCTGCAGCACAGGATGAACACCAGGTGCACCGTGTTTCATGACATATATCAGAACCATGGAGACATAGATGTAGATTGGGAGCAGCAGTATGCATGGCAAACAGAAAAACAGGATCCTCCGGCGGTATCGACACAGACGTAAAGCCATATACTGAGGAAAGGAAGATTGAATGTCAAACGTCATCACTCAGACTGTCAACACAGGTGTGACTAGTATTATTACACAAGATTAAATCTACAAAAATACCATGGTTTACTGTTACTTATGGTAGGGGTAAGCGGGGCACAAACTAATGTGGGGCTGTAGTTGTAACACACATGGTTTAAAACTTTCCACACATGCAAGCATGACATATTTACTAGTTGTCTTATCAATATAGAGAAAAAAATTCGTCAAAATTAAAAAAGTCTTTGGAAGATATCACTGACCATTTACCCATAGCAAAAGTAAAAGTTATTTTCATCTCTGATTTTTGTTTCTCTTTAAAATTAGACAAATCTGATATTATTTTAAACTTGCTGTTTAAGAGTTGAGATAGGCTAGTTTTTAATGCTGATCTAACTAGCAGAATACACTAGGGTTTAAAATAAGCGTAGCTGGCAGGTCACGTCAGTCAAGCTCACATCAGCTGATACACATCTACCTATAGGAATACGACATCACGTTATAAGCTCCTTTAAATTATCAGAAGATAGCATTTCTCAGGAGCCTTACCCTCCTTCATCCCCAGCTCCTCCTCTCTTCCAGTCAGTATGGGATTCTGATTCCCCTTGATTCAGAATAAATTCTCTAATTATGTTGTACTTTAAAATCTTGAATTAATGATATTTGCAAATACATGCATGTTGGCTCTGCTCTGTTTACCCTAAGGGGGTTTATTGCTGCTCTCCCTACTCTTATCCACGATAGGCTGCATGGACAGCAGAACAGAACCATACTGCCAATCATAACTGTATGCTAATTGTCAATTGTATTTGACGACAGTGGTCCTGACAGAAATCCCAGTTACGCACGTAGGGGATGTTGTAACACTTGAGTTACAATGTGCCCCTAGACCAATGCTATTCTATTATATTCTATTTTATTCTATATACCTTTATTGATTCTATTGAGAAACCATGAGAAAAAAAGAATAAAGAGTCAATGTTCAGAAGTTATTAATTATTATGAATTTTTAAAACTCTGCTTTATAGCTGTTTATACATCTATCTATCTATCTATCTATACTATCTATCTATCTATCTATCTTATATATATATATATATATATATATATATATATATATATATATATATATATATATATAAATTCCCAGATAACATTTTAATCTTTCATATGGTTATGTTGCAACGGGCATGTTGTCACATTTCACTTCCATTCTTTCGGGGTATATCAAGAAAAAAATATACACTGTAGGCTATTAATGGAACAAAACCACATAATGTGGTAAAAAAATAATAATCCTTTGAACCCCAAGTGGATTTACACAAACTGAGAAAGTCAAAAGTTTTAGGCGCCCCGCTCTTCCCTGCTTATACATTTAGACCTATTTTATTAAAATGTATTAAAATTAAACATTAAACTAAGGTGAGACTGCAGTTTTCACATCATTTCCCACTTGTGCTACTCTAACAGATAAAAGTAATCCACTAAATTATACTAACTATAGTTTTTACTTCTCTCTTTGTGATTATTTTATTGTTCCAACAACGAAACGAAACTTATATTTAGACTTTGGACTTACCACTAGTCTGGTTATGTATTTGTATGTTGAATTTCGCCTCATTCACGCAATAATAGGCTACACATAAATAATATGCGGAAAATAAAAGAAAATTATGTGGATAAAGTGAAAACGTCTAATAACCAAACAAACCAAGAAGGTAAATTTGATGATGTTCCGTTTCGAGTAGCCTATACTGCGGAGCTCGTGAAGTGATCTCAAGTGTGTGTGTGTGTGTGTGTGTGTGTGAGGCTACGCCCACGATATCAATTGCATAAAAGCTAACAGATAAACAGGCCGGCCATATTTCTCATATTTTTAAAAGTAACATTCTATAGAAACAAACCTTAAAGTCTGGGTACCTAAAAACTGTTGAACAGGTACAACCATGGACAACAACGTGAATTTTCTTATAAATAAGGCCTATGTTCATTAATTGTAGTTTTGACCTAAAATCCTTTTAGTATAGTTTAAAACCTTTATTTAATTTTTTTGTTATATATCAACCTCCACTCAAGCCCAATCTATTAATTATTGTAATATATAAACACATATGATTTCCACCCTTTTCTCTTGACTCATCTGAAAGCTGTTTTTGTATGTTGTGTTTTGATTTACATATGTTTGATGTTGTTTGACAAGTGTTGCGAGTAGACACCATGAATTGTTTCACAAGATCAGAGCTGCGATTCCCAAAAGCATCGTAAGCAAGTTAATCGTTGAACAATTGCCATCAATTCCCTGCGATTAATTTAGACTTATGCTTTTGGGAAACGCAGCCCAGATGATTTCGTCATTACAAAATGATATCAACTATTTAATTTATGTTGATTAGAATTTAGAATTCAGAATGAAATATGTTCATCAGTGTGACGATAAAATGATTATGAGGCTATTAGCTTACCAGATCTTCTGTATGGAACCAATCATGAGTAAAACGCTCTCCTTCAGAAAACGTGCTCACAAATACTCGTTTTTTTTCAGACTGCTTATTGATAAATGTGTTACATAACAAACATATTTTGACAATATCACCACAAAAAAAGAACTACTCCTCGACAGAGTCTTGGTCAAACAAGTTGAGCTGTTGAATGTGTTTCTGTGGGTCTTCAAAATCAGAGCAGAAAGTCAGAATGCTTTCCTCAGTATTTTTGTCCTGTTTTTCAATAAAATTATCTAAACATCTTTGATTTTACAAAATTAAGTGAGTATAGGTTATGCTTAAAACAAGAATACATATTTGTTAAATAGTTATGAAAACTGCTTTGAATTAAAGGTGGGGTATGTGATTTGGAAAACGACTGGCAGATTTTAAAAATACACAATTCAAATGGTCCTACCTTCTTTCCTCCAACGCTGGCCCTGACTGGGTCACGCGCGCTGGGGGGAGGGGGTATATGGTAAGACCATTTGATTGACGAACTTATGGTCCAATGATTCTAGGTGGTCTTGCAAATGATTGGCTGGAGTTTTTCGAGTCCTGCCTGTTCCACAGATGATTCAATTGCTTAATTTTCATTTCAGTGCTTTTAACTCAGTGGCTTTAAGTGGGTTAGGAATAGGATTTCAAGTTATTTTGAAAAAATGGACAAAAAAGAGAATCACATACCCCACCTTTAAGTAAAATTTTCTCAAGACAAAAATACAGAGGAAGAACATTTTTTTGGTTAGGGTAAGGGTAACCTCTTTTTGGTAGTGTGAATGTGAATAAATAAGTAATGGACATCTGTTGGAAGTTGTTTTTTAAAATTTGGATGTGTTGTCAATACAACTCATTGGCTGGGTTTCACAGACAGAGCTTAGATTAAGCCAGGATTAGGGTTTAGTTCAATAAGGACATTTACGTATAGTTTTTATAAAACTTGCCTTAGAAAAAACATTACGGGAGTGCATCTTGAGACAAAACAATGGCACTGACATAATTTAATATGTCAGTGCTTTCAGTTAAAACAGCTCAAACATGCATTTTAGTCTGGGATTAGGTTTAAGCCTTGTCTGTGAAACTGGTAAATTGTGTTTCTCCCTACATCTATATTTAGATAATATATAGACATATTTTCCCCTTCAACTTATTCCTTAAAATATCTTTACTTGGTCTTAAAAAGCTCTTTAATTAAATTTAAAGTCTTAAATCTACCTTCATAAAACCTGCAGAAACCCTGGTAACAGAACTCGTTTATCCTTAATCCCGAAGCCTGATTGAATTAGGTCTGTGCACTTGCACAGACAAATAGCATTTTAGCCAGCCAAAACAGGCACATCTGCCGATATTAGTCTGAGCTGAATGGCATTTCATCAGAATGTTTCTCCTTCAAGCACGAGGGTCAAGCGTAGCCTGAGCCTAGCTATTCCGGGCAATTTCTTACCTATTTTTCACCCTAGTATTGTCCATGAATAGCCAGTTTAGAGGCCTGGACTTGAGTGCCTTAGTGCTGGGCTTCAGTTCTGCATTTGTAGCACAGAGCTATTGGATTGTGTTCCCCAAAGATTTAGCAACTAACGCAATGCTAGTGAACCATATTGAAGGGAACCTTGGTTCACGAGCATTGCGTCGCTGGCCGTGCACATGATTCTATGCTTATAAAAAGTGAAACTGAAAAAGGCATGTAAAGGCCAAGAATGTAAACCATACTCGGAATTTGTCTTTGGCATTTAACCCATCCAAGTTGGTGCACACATATTAGGAGCAGTCACTCTGAACATACACACACTGCAAATAGTGGACACACACACACGGAGCGGTGGGAAGCCATTTTACTGTGGCACCCGGGAGCAATTGGGGGTTAGTTGGGCCTTGCTCAAGGGGGCCGAAGTCATTTCCTGCCGGTATTGAGAATTGAACCCACAACCTTTGGTTTACCAGTCTGAATCTCTAACCATTAGGCCATGACTGCCCCTAATGCTTGCCACTCCTCAGTCGAAAGATTCTGATTAAATGCATTCATCACCGACTTATATAGGCAGGCGGGCCTGGTTGGCTGAAATGCCATTTGTCTGTGCAAGTGCACTGATGTGATTCACCCAGGCTTCAGTATTTCAGAGAAACATTAGTCCCCCCGGGAGTTCTTCCTGTTATCTTAGGGAATCCATGAGTAACCGAGATGTTTTCTAGTTACATATTTGTTTTCCTCCGAAATATCAGCAATAACTTTATGTATGTATCCTCTGTGTATGTGTTCAGTGCATTCTTCTGACTTATTATTAATTATTTTCATTGCTCTTTTTGGGCTGAGGACTTTATAGTACTTTCCAAGCATTTTTATCTCTAAATATCATGGAACAAATGACTCCTCATGATATGATCCAGGCCTGTAACCAAACAGACACAGAAGAGGACTATCATATACTCTCTGATATTATTTGTTGTTCAATATAGGCCAATTGTTAAAATTTTACCTTCAGTCCCCTCTAAAATGTAACATTTGGTTGCATCCCTGGAGCAACTCCTTAAAAAGTTCTGTCAATGAAGTATGTTGTTCCCCTGAAAATTATAAAGACACATATCATTCAGCAAAAACTTGATCTTCAAATGGAATGCAAAATTCTCTTCACGGCACAATAGGGTGACCAGATGAGATTGGCTGAAATTCGGGACGGGGGGGGGGGGGGGGGGGGGGGGGGTGTAGGCTGCTGTATCATGTACCGTTTGAACTGACGCGCTACAGCGACCTGTCACATTTCAAAGAGCCAAAACGTTATTAATTGTGTGAATCTCGTAAAATATTGACAGAATCGGACAGCTGTGGATTTGTTCCATATCAAAAGTAACCTGTCTGTCTTGTCTTCAAGTGTAAAGCTGGTCGCACACCGAACGCGCAGCTCAGCGCCACGCCACGCCACGTCTAGGACAACTCTCACCTGAAAGTCTGAAAACATCAGCAATTTTCTGATTTCTTTAAATAAATATAAAACTAAATGTATATTCCAGCACAGGGCTAAGTCCGTATATACATTACTACTATTTGAGACACATAAATGTAAATTTAATATATAACTATGTAAATGGCGCCGTGTTGCGCTGCAGGATTTTGAACACGGTCCAGAGCCGTTGCTGGGCGCCGCGGACAGACGCCGCCGGTGTGTGTACTCTCATAGAGAATTCGCTCTGTGCACGAGAAAAATGCTAACTTCCGGCTTGAGGGCGGACGTTGGGTACTTCGTTTCCGGTTGCCGTCTTGTTTACATCAGTGGACCGGCGTTAACTTAGTTTAATCGTTCGCAATGGACCTAAAACATAAAAAAACTTACTGTGGCTGAGCTGGTTTAATGGTTAAAGCGTAAAGCCTTGTTTAACTCGACGGGTCCGCATGAGCCCAAAGGTGCGCGCCGCAAAAATGACGTGATTGTAACAGCAACATGGATTAGAACACCATTTACTACACACAATAGGCTTTTTTCTCTGATTTTGAAAACTCTTCGTGATCGACTTAAAATGCTTCCAAGATCGACTTGTCGACCGCGATCGACGGGTTGGTGATTCCTGTAACGTTACTGTTTTCCGGTCAATGACAAGAGTAGCCTACTAATCAGCTGTCTCACGAACGTAACCAGCACATGTATCCACACATAGCAAAGCCATAACACAGCGAGGGAGAAGAACTAAGTTACATGAAACAATCCAACTACATATTTTAAACCACTGACAAGGGAAAAGTCACTACTCACGGTGTCTATAGCCGCTTTCCGCCCGGAGGGACTTTTGCAGTGCCTAGAACCTTCCTATAACCATTTTTTTTCGCGTGTTCCGACCGGACTAAGTTCCTATAACTCTTTTAGTACCTAGTCTAGAGCGAGGACTTTTTTAGTTCCCTTTCCCAACGTCGGATACCTTTACTCCCTGTATTACATGTGTACTCCCTGTATGACATACTGAGAGATGTAATATTTAAACCCCTTTCTCTCTCTTGCTCTGGGGAGCTGGAGAAAAATCACTAACCAGTCGATGAACATCATCGACTCTAATATTATATTATAATATCGACTGAAATCTTCGGTTAATGTCCAAGACATCTGGAGAAATATACATAATCTACGTTGTCCATCAGGCTACCGGAAACTAGACACCCCATATCGGTTTCGCAGCCGGAAGTAGCATATGCTAACGTGCACATAGTCTATAATGTGTTCGAATTTAAAAGACCTGGCGCTGCGTGGCGCGGCGCCGAGCTGCGCGTCCGGTGTGCGACCCCCTTAAGTGTCTTCTTTGTCCGCGATTTTTCACTGCGTGAGAAAATGGATGTGTGGCGTGAGAGTGTGTGAAAAGGGTCAATTGCGTGAGTCTCACGGTCAATGCGTGAGAGTTGGCAGCCCTGCTACAAAGCCTATAATAAAAGATATAATGAATTTCAAACCTTTTTTTTTTTTCAAAGTTCAACAGTCTGTCATTAGTCTTTAGTTTGCTACTAAAAAACAGCGTGTTGTTGTTCCGGTAGTCAGTGGCGTAGGTTTGATTTTGAAATTGGTGGGGACGGCAGTGTCGTAGGCCTCCCTCTAGGGGGGTTCGGGGGCATGCTCCCCTGAAAGAAAATTTTGTACATTTTAAGGTTAAATGCATCAATCTGGTGCACATTGAGAGCACAATAAGGAAGAAAAGATCTGCCACTACTTCTATTTTATCACAACTTATGTGTTAAAAATATTCAAAATTACAAAAGTTTATACAAAAGACAATGCAATGCATAACATCAGTTTTTCAAGTGTTCGGAAAAAATGAGAATTAGCTTTGACTATAAAAAAACTTATTGAGATCTGGCTTCTGTCATCTGAACTCAACTCTAGTTTTGACCCTCAGAGTTGCATTTCTGCATTCAGAACTAGGCATAGACGTTTCGGTCCAAAGTTGGAACATCTCAGCTGGGCTACGCTTGTGCACCAGGAGGATGGTGTGATTCGCACAGGGTTCCTTGGGCTCATCCTTGGGGAAGTCAAAGGTGAGGAAGGCAGGGTGGTGGATAGGGTACATTCCCAGTCTCTGCAGACACATGCCCAGGTAGACATCATCAATGGGGAACAGGTGAACCTTTTGTGACACCTCCAAAAGCCTATGGGCCAGAGAACCAGAGTAAACCACCCCCCCTCCACCAGGGTATGATGGGTACAGTCCTTTAAAGAAGCTCTCCGGAATGTAGTACTTATTCCCTTTAGAGCGCATAGGTGCTGGATTGCTTATCACGTCCCCCACAATAAACGTCTCCATTTTATTTGAAATGGATCCATTTGCCTCCTCGGCCAGCAAATAGTCTAGGAGAGCAGGCGTCCTCACAAAGACATCATCATCACCTTTAAAAATGAAACGGGCATGTGTGCATCACCTTGAGAACCAGTCCCAGAACAGCACATCCTTCAGGGTGAGGTTAAAAAACGTGTCCATGAATTCCCATTGGATGATGTCACCATATTTATCACTCTCTAATTGCAATTTCTCTTCAAAATGCAAGTCTTTGGTCTTTCCCAAAAGGAAGACCCTGCGAACAAGCCTGTGCCGCCCACCTCTGCTTTTTATTCTTCCTGAACGCCCCCAAGTTTCTCTTATCGCTTCTCTGTTCACAAAATCCGCAGGCTGAGTTTTGATGGCCAGGAGCAACGTTGGTGCCAGTTTCTTTGCTAGTGGACCACCATCACAAACATCTAAAGGATCTATGATCAGCGGATATTCTCGACAGTGCATGCTGGTCACAAAATCTTTAATCTGCGCTGGTAGAGTAAAGAAATCTGGCATTGTATTGCTAATCTTATAATTTGGAGAGCATCCATTCCCACTTCTTCTGGACCTTTGTGTTTTGTAAGAAATACCGGGTGGGTTTGCAGCCAGATGAGGTTTTAGGATGGGGTTATGCTGGATATCTATCATATACTGGATGATGTTCCATAGTGCTTCACTCTTTAGCTCACTTCTCCAGAAGGATTTCACAGGATGGGGAGCCAGATCTCTGGAGAATTTGAGACCACTGGCAGTAAAGTGTGTCTGCAGCACAGGATAAACACCAGGTGCACCGTGTTTCATGACATAGGTCAGAGAAATCGAAACATAGATGTAGATTGGGAGCAGCAGTATGCATGGCGAACAGAAGAACAGGATCCTCCGGCGGTATCGACACAGACATGAAGCCATATACTGAGGAAAATAAAACATTTAAAACATTTAAAGTTAAATGGACCATCAAATTTTTGATATATCAATGACACACACACACACACAGACACACACACACACACACACACACGACACACACACACACACACACACACACACACACACACACACACACACACACACACACACACACACACACACACACACACACACACACACACATAAAGAAAACTAAGTATATTTTCTGCTTAACTCTACATAGCATGAAACACGCTGATGACGTTTAATGTCTGCGTGAGCAGTGTACGCGGAGGTCTGGAAATACATACTTTGACAGGCAAATAGAACATCGTATTATTGCATTCGAACCGCATTCAATGATTGGATGAACATTGAGTGGTCCCACGCCTTTCACAGACGAATTATATAAATATAAATCCATTTAGACCACTTAATTTGCTGTCAGGATGTGAAGAAACTTTTAACCAGCATAACAAAAAATGTTTCTGGAAAAATTTGCCTACCCTGCCTTTAATACAACATGATTAAATGTGGAGGTGATTAAAGCAGCATAAAAACGTTTTATATATGTGTTTGTTACATCTCTGTCACATTTAAGAACATGTCTCTCAAATGTATGGACTAAAATATACTGCAATAAGAGCACAATGAGTCACAAATTGATATGTATTTTTATATTTAATTTTAATGCACAATAAATGTGAGCACTGTGCATTTGTACTAGAAAATATGTGCGAATTTTGTGCTAGTTGGTCAAGTGCAAATGAAAATAGATCACATTTATATGTGCATACAACAATTTACATTCTGGCTTTTATGTGCTGCCTGCTTCCGCAGATGTATTTTAACAACTAATAGAATGTTAAACATTCAATGTTTTCTTTTTCCTGTAGCAAGTTTTTGCAACATATCTCACAGTCTAACTGAGAATTGTTGAAGAATTTATATAAAATTCAATGAAGGTTGAAGGATAACTACTGTATAGTTATCTGCATGTCTCATCTCATCCATGAGGATGCAATGAAGGAGAATAAGCTTTTGGGGGTTTTAAAGGCACACTATGCAGGAATTCCGTTTTTGTCAAACAGTGACCCCTAGAGTCGCTGTGGAGTACTTGTATTTAATGTTACTGTCGTAAATACCACTCACGCAGAGCGTCTCTGCACTCACGGCCTGATATTGCATTATTGATGATTATTGCAATTTATCATAATAGTTTGCCAATTGCGCTCGTTTACACTATTTACAACGTGTAGATGCAACAACATAGAATGCAAGCAAGTTTACAAATAAGAGATTTACTTACTAGTCCATTAAACAAGAATGCCAGGTCAGCATCGCTGTTGCAGTGCAGCTTTTCAGCTCTCGCCAACGAGTGAAAGCCTGACCGAGTGGGACTCTGGTCCGGTTCCTCACGTGGTCAGATTCTCATTTCGGAAGTCAAATAATGACAAATGGTTTTGAAACAAAAAAGCTTGTTGAATTGCACTACTAGGCTACTGAAAAAATATGCATTGTATTAACCCTGCTTGCATTTTTATGGACTGAAATTCAACATGGTTGTATATTTAAGCTGTGAATATTTCAATTCAAAACATTTCACACACGCTTTCATTAATAAAAATTCAATAATCCATATTCACCTTTAAGATTTCACTTCCAAAATACAACCTATAATATAGGCTTGCCACGGTAGTCTGTGTTACCGGTGTTACCGGTGTTCAGGCGCAACACCGGTTTCATCACTTGTCCACCACGACACCGCAAAAAAATAAAATATATATATATATAGGCTATATATATATAGGCATATATATTCAAGGCAATTACGCAGTATCCGTGTTTTTCTGTCACCCGTTGACTACCGTTGTATGATCACGCTCTTATTAATGTTAATGATATTAAGCGCGACAAGACTAAAGAGACCCTGTCCTGCCTACACACACACACACACACACACACACACACACACACACACACACACACACACACGCGTGCGTGCGTGGACGCGACCCACAGAAAATAAGCGCATCAGTATAGAGTTTTCTTTCGGGCTTGAACAAACCATAACACACACACACATTATGCCAAAATGTCAGTTTTGTCGAGTGACCTCTTAAGAACATTCTTAAATGATTTAAATAAAGTCTTAAATTAACGTAGAGATTTGTGAGAATATGGGACGCGTGTCGATCGCGTCTCTGTCAGCAGCAGCTGGTCTTAAAGTGTCATTAAAGTTAATCAAAGAGGTAAGAGAGTAAATGACTCACTCAGACCCGGAGCCAGGAGGATTATTATACTGGTAGCCTAATAACCATGAATGCACTCCGCTGGCGCTATCTTTAACACATCTCCGGCGAACGGCTTCTTCACGCAAAAGAAAAACTCTTCATGAAGCACAGTGATATTCAGCGGCCTATGGCGTTGCCGTTTCCTGATGGATCGAGGTTGTTCGTTAACTTAATTTTATACGTGCAACTCACTTAGCCTATAAGGACACTGACAACATGCTGACAGACAGGACCGAGGCGAGCAGGTAATATTTAAAATGAAACAAAGTCTCAACTTTCAAATTTGGTCAGTCAAAGAAAATTAAACAATAAATAGGCCTACCGTTTTGTGGCTCTAATGTGTCGTTAGAGATTGCCTCAGTTAAAGACAAGTTCAAATCCACCGACGTTAATCTACTAATAACTCTCCTGACTGCTTTATCGGACAAAAATGGTGGATTTTGATTTGTCAGATCGCATCAAATTCTCTGCGATGGATGAATTGACGCTAATGTAATGATGTGAAGTGCACACTGCTGCACCAGCTTTTTAAGCGATGTAAAAAAAAATTAGTTTCGTTTTCAAATTAGTGCTAATTCAGTGGACTATAACAAAACAGTGTTGCTCCACATGACTACCGTATGCATGCCCGTGCAAACGCGCGCATTTTACATTTGCCTTTAAATTAGCGATTTAAAAGCCCCCGCCGGTGATACCGGTATTACCGGTGTTGTCACACGTCGATTAACCGGTGTGAAAAAATCCTCACCGTGGCATCCCTACTATAATATTGGACAGGCAATTTTCGGTCTATTTTATTAGTCGACCTAACCAGCAGGGAGTGTAAGCAACTCGTTGACGAAGAAAACTTTAGAGCAATGGATGAGAGTCATTCATTCATAAAAACGGATTTACAGAAATGGAACAAGCGGTAAGTATTTGTGATGATTATCAGATGTGGAAAAGCTGATAAAGACATAAAAGCTGTGTTAATATTTAAGTCTTCACAGTTATTTTTGCACATGTAGGCTAAGCAGCTTTCTCTACCGTGAACGAGATTATGGTGTTTCCCCGATGCTGATGTACAGATAAAACGTTAAATCTAAGGTAGTAGACATATATTTCTCTCGGTTGTCTAGTGTTCTTAACTTTATATTGCGGCGATGTGCTGCAGAACTGGGGGTTTCCTCAACAAGTCATTCTCCAGGATTGCCCTGCGGACAGGGCAGTAATAAAAAAGACCAAACTTACACCTTATTGGAGATGTAGACTATACCGTATATAGGGCCAGGCAAGCGGACTCAGAATATGAACGTAACGAGTTGGCTTGACACTGGATATTCGGTATTCGCACATTTAGGGACCGTTTCTAATGTTACATATAGGCTACAACATTGGTACACACGTTTCTAACTTCTAGCATTTGAAGAGAATGACTTAGGCCACAACCACACGAACCAACCTTTCCCTATCCGATCTTTTTTTTTTTTTCTCGTTCATTTTTTTTTCCGTAAAAACGAGTCGTCTCAAGAAATATATGCGTACACACGAAACCACTGAAATCGACTGAAAACGATGTGGTATACATGCCAGACCAGTATGTGGCGCTGTAATTCTGACACAGATATACACTAAACAAGGAGAAGAAGATTTGGAGCATGTGCAAAACCTTGGGTGCTCTAAATGAACGAACCCAACACGACAGCAAGGTGAAGACGAAGATTGCTCACCGTAGTAGCATAGGAGCAGAAGATTTAGCTAATAGGCTCAGTGGCTTCTGCAGCACGATCACAAGCATATAGTCCGCCATTGTTGTTACGTGTGACGTAGCGGTGTGTGACTAATACTGACACGTGGTGTGATGACATCACCGTTTCGCAAAATGTACGGATTGGCCGTACACACGAAAACGCAAGGGTGTCGGTTTCAGATTGATCCACTCTGGGTCCCGGTTTCAAAAAATAGCGTTTGAGTCTCCCAAAACGCCGGATCCGTCTGGACGAAACGCCAATACGATACAAATTTTGTACGTATACAGCTAAACGTGTCTCCGTGTGGACAGGGCCTTAGTCATAAAACCAACTGTAAATTGTTCATGTAGGTGTAGGCATGATGCACACTTTTTAGATAGGCCTAGTTGATATCAAAATAATTATGAGATCATGCATGCGGTAGGCCTAGTGAAAAAATAGCATTATTTACACATGATTTGACAGTTTATTTTATATCAAAAATCTAAAAGGTGTGCGTCATGCATGGCATGCACCGAAATTAACACTTTACAGTTAGTTTTGAATGACTGAGTCATTCTCTTCAAATGCTATTGAAGTTAGAAACATGTGTACCAATGTCATGTAACTTTAGAGACGGTCCTTAAATGTGCGAATATCGAGTGTCAAGCCAACTTTATGCATACTTTTGAGTTTTGCTTGGATTGAGATTTGTTGACGGGGGCGGGTACGATTGAGATTTGTTAATGGGGGGGGGGGGGTTGGAGTCTAGCTCGCTCTACGCAGTTTGGAGCACAATCTCGTCTCGCATGCACGCTCGCTCTAGATTACGGGAGATTTTTAACTAATTTGCGGTATAACTAGTCGATCACGAGTGGCTCAACAGGTAGATCTATAGATAAACTGATCTTTCAGGCATCTGACCGACCGTGTTGACACTTCAGCGTGAGAAATCGGGGGTGTGGCGTGTGAAATGCGGGTGTGTCACGGCCAATGCGTGAGAGTTGGCAGCTATGTTTATGCCAGTATTTCACTGGGAATCGCTCAGAGTGAAACTTTGCACGTTACGTTCATATTCTGAGTCCTTGCTTGTTCCTATATCTGGTATAGCCAAGGGGGTAATCCATCAGCCGGAAGTTGAAGCCTCGCGGGAGGTGATATTTTTTTTCACAGGATGGTAGGGGAAGACTCATGAATATTCATTAGGGAACTCATGCCTGATTGGTCTGATGACCTACCCCCTAACCCCGCCCCTAAACCTACCCGTCACTGGGGTTATGACCAATCAGGGATGAGTTCCCTAATGAATATTCATAAATCTTCCCCTACCATCCTGTGAAAAAAAATATCGCTCGCGGGAGCCGCCATTGTAGCAGAACTTCACCTGCTGTTAGCATTCCATTGACTCCCATTCATTTTAGCGTCACTTTGACAGCGAATAACTTTACATCTGAGGCGTCCAAAGACTTCATTTGTCCATTATTTATTTCTAAAGAAACACGACAATGTATAAAAGGCTCTATTACTTTGTATCTTACGTTAAATGGCCCCGTAGAAGCCGTTTTGGTAAAAATAGGCTAACCAATTGCATCAATAACCACGCGACTTTCTGGTGCACAATAGAGACATTACCGTATAGACGGAGGAGAAGCTCGCAGCAATCTTTACTGTCTAGAGGCAATCTAGGGACATAGAGGCATAAAATCAAGGGAGAAGCCCATAGATAGAGAGTCCATAAAAGCAATGGGACAAAATATTTCAACAACGTTTTTGAGGAATTAGGTGATTCAGATTTGTCTTGCCACCGCTACTAGAAGATTTACAACTGTCAGACTGTCGTCACGCTCAGTTTGAGCCTGCGCAGTCGCTCAGCCGTCAGACAGGAAGTGCAATAATCAGGCTTCAGTCTTCTCCGTTGAAATCAATGGGGTCGCTGTGTCCATTTCTTTTACTGTCTATGGGTATATGGGCCTACATCTCCAATAAGGTGTGAGTTTGGTATTTTTTATTACTGTATTAGTCCATTAACTGTTAGTGTCCTGTCAGCAGGGGAATCCTGGATAATGACGTATTGAGGGAAACACTAGTAGCTGCAGCACATCACAGCAATATAGAAGTATAGAAACCTACACAATCGACTTGTAAACAGCTTTTGTGTCTTTATCAATTTTTCCATATACTGGCCCTCATCATCATCAGAAATACTTACGGCTTGCTCCATTTTTGTAAATCCGTTTTTATGAATAAATGACTCTCTCACCTGTTGCTCTATGGTTTTCTTCGTCAACAGTCGCTTGCTGGTGAGGTCGACTAACAGCTATGGAGATTGTCAATCGACAATCTACTGATTTTTCTGCCGTTAACATTTTTCCGATGTGAAATGTTAAATTTTCTGTCGAATTTGAACCACTGCATTTGTAAAGCGAAATAAAATGGACCGAAAATTGCCTGTCGAATATTATACAGGTTGTATTTTTAAGCAAAATTAATAGCCTATTTTGGAAGGGAAATCTGAAAGGTGCATATGAATTATCAACGCTATCTCACGACCAATTCGTACGAATTTGTAAGAATGATTAAAAGGTGGCTAATTCGTACGAATTCATACGAACTCACTCGTACGGATTCGTACGATTTGTCTAAACCAGGTGTGCCCAACCCAGCTCCTGGCGATCGACTGTCCTGCACAGTTTATCTCTAACCCTGATCAAACACACCTGCCTTTAATTTTCAAGTAATCCTGAAGACCTTAATTGGTTGTTAAGACCTTAATTGAAGACCTTCAGGTGTGTTTGATTAGGGTTGGAGATGAACTGTGCAGGACAGTCGATCGCCAGGAGCAGGGTTGGGCACACCTGGTCTAAACCCACGTGATGGGTAGGTTTAGGGGCGGGGTCAGGGGTAGGTCATTCGTATGAATTCATACGAATTTGGAATTCGTAAAATATGTACGATTTAGCAAAAATCCTACAAATTCGTACGAGTCAGGTCGTATGAATTGTTACGAATAAGCCACTCGTACAAATTCGTACGAATTAGTCGTGAGATCGGGTTGGAATTATTGATTTTTTTTTAATGAAAACATGTGTCAAATTATTTGAATTGAAATATTCACAGCTTAAATATACAACCATGTTCAAACTTGCATTGCTGGTTTTTCCAGCGGCACATGGCGTTATATTAAGGATCAAATCTTGCATAGTGTGCCTTTAAGAACCAGAACCAAGCTGAGCAAATTAAACTTTAGCTGTAGTGCGAGCTTCTTTTCCCTTAATACCTGGAGGTGAGGAATAAGACAAAAATGGTCAAATTCATCCAGTATTAGGCTACTTGATCTATATCACCACGATTACAATTGAGTAGGTTACATATTAATTGTAGGCCTACTCAGTTGTGTTGAAAAATGTCTGAGCCACCCAGACTGGTTACTGTCTGGCCATGAAAATCCTGTCTCCGCCACTGGTTGTAGAAACAATTAGTTTCTACTTTAGTAAATATGGTATTTTGGCTGAAACTGAAAATCATGGTACCTACATTTTTGTAAGGGTATATATTAGATATAAAATCATTTCATTATAAAGCATAAATTTACAGAATACAATTATTTATCATAAAGTGTAGGATACCATTTTTTATATCATTAGAATTTTTTCATTTTAATACATAATTATTACGTTTATTTGATTAAAACTAATTTAAGTTTAAAAATAATTAAATGTAAAATAAAAATTTTAAGGGGAAAAAACTCATATGATGACTGCAGTTTTCACTTCATTCCCCACTTGTGCTGTTCCATAAAAGTACTAAAATACACTATCGTTTTTTATTTCTCTTTTTGATCATTTTATTGTTCCAAAACGAGACGAAAATAAAAGCCGCAGTTATACTTGAACTACTACTAATTAGACTTTATAGACTTACCACGTTTTTTTGGTGACGTTTTTGATGATGAATTGAATTCACACAATGATAGGCCTACTTAGTGTGTAAATAATGTATGCGAAGATAAAAGAAAATGATATTATAGGAATCGAGTGAAAACGTCTAATAACCAAACAAACCAAGAAGTAAGGTCAATTTCCCAGTGTCTTGAGTCCGGCTGAGCGCGTGGAGTGGTCTCAGGTGTGTGTGTGTGTGTGTGTGTGGTGTGTGTGTGAGGCCACGCCCACGATACTCGGTAAAAGATAACAGAAAAAGGCCAGGGAGGCTTCCACTTTCCACTCTAGAGAATGTTTCTCTTATTTTTAAAAGTCAAATTCTATAGACACAAACCTTAAAGTTTTGAGTAGGCCTACCTAAAAACTATTAAACAGGTGGAGAACCATGGACAATGGCCAACATGACATTTCATACATTTTTTTTTTAGATATAGCAACCTTCTCTCATGACACCAAGCCCTGTAACCCCCTAATTATTATAATATATAAACACACATATGATTTCCACCCTATCTGTATCAGATTTGATTGCAGACACAAGTTCTCTAACTCATTTGACAGCTGTTTTTGTGTGTTGTGGTTTAATATACACAATGCTTGATGTTGTTTGACAAGTGTTGCGAGTTGACATGAATTTCATGGCCTATTGTTTCACAGATCGGATTGAGCTGGTCAAACAAGTTGAGCTGGTTAAGCCTTGTTCTTGAATTCATAAAGTTGTAGCATTAAATGTTGCATGCATTGCAAAAATGAATATCTTCCTCCATATATTTGTCCTGTTTTTCAACACAAATCTACATTTTGAATAACGATAATTTACTTAAGATGCAAATGTATCGAAAAATGAAAAAAAATTATGTGAGTTTAGTTTACGCTTAAAAGAACAAATATCTGTCAATGAGTTATGAAAACTTCCATTTGAATTAAGTTGATTTTTCTGAGCACATTGGCAGATATGTTCTTGTTTTAAACAAACAAGATAATATGAATATTTAGTTAATTTAATATGAATATTAAAAAATCTTATTTTATGTTATATTGTATCTCCAGTAAACACATATTGATTTAAGAATCTTGCACTGGAAAACAAGACAAAATACAGAGGAAGAACATCACTTTTTTTGCAGTGCAAATTTGAATAAATAAGTATGTTTTTTTTTTTAATTTAAAGTTATAAATCTTCATAAAACCTGCAGAATTTTAAGTTTCTCTCTTGCTTTGAGAATATATATATATTATTTTTTTAACATCTAATGTAAGTTAGTAAGCACAGCACTGACATTTTATTTAAATAAAATATTATCTAACTGCTATATGTAACTTCAAGCTTTATATGTATGAAACATCATTTATAAAAATAAAAACATTTTATTTGAAAAAGATTCCCAAAACTACTGCTCGAGTCTTTAATCCAATGAAGAAATATTGTTCACCTGAAAGTTTTAAAAGGGTTGCAAATACAGTGTCAGAATTTTGTTTTTCTAGCATTTATTTTCCTCCCGAAGTATCAGCAATAACTTTATGCGAGTATCCTCCGTGTATGTGTTCAGTGCATTCTTCTGATTTCAAAAGTTTTTGCAATTTTGTGCTGAGGACTTCATAGTAGCCTACTTTGATCTCTAAATATCAAGGAACAATTGACTCCTTTTGACCCAGGCCTGATGTTAAAATAGGTTGTTGATCAATATAGGGGTTTCAATGGCCAATTGTTGAAATTTTACCTTCAGTCCCCTCTAAAATGTATTATTTGGTTGCATCCCTGGTGCAACTCCTTAAAAAGTTCTGTCAATGAAGAATGTTCTTCCTTTGAAAATATATTATAAAGGCACATATCATTCAGCAACAAAAAAAGAGAAAAGAACCAGACATACATCCTGATAACTTAATTTTTTAAAATGGTAGGAATTAAGGTTTATTTTTTTCCATATGAACAAGTGGTTTGATTTTATTTTTTATTTTTTTTACAAGTACTATTTTTTGAGAAAACTTGCAAAAATTTCTAGCATATTCCAAGTCAAGAATGAACATGAAAAAAGGAGATTTATTGCTGAATGTCAAATGAAAACTACACTTTCACCGTGTGAATACGACTCAGTTGCTGCGGTTACCATGCACCCATCTATCTGAACCACTAGAACATGCAGAGGGAGGGACGCCTTCACAGGCAGAGAGAAAGAACAGAAGAAACAGAGAGAGTAAAACAGGAAGAAAATCAATCCGTGAAGACGAGTGGTGCTTTAAACGACTGTGTGCACAGAATGAATCTTGAGAGTGTGTGTGTGTGTGTGTGTGTGTCTATATGCATTTGCATGTGTGTCAAAGTGTAAGTGTGTGGGTGACGGGTTTGTCTTCTCAAATGTAGTTGTAGGTTGCTGGGCTCTGGAAGGAGGGGTTTACGCTTGATAAACCAGAGTAGCACGTCTAGTAGCCGTACACGCATATAGCTTCGACTTGCATACAGCACGGACTTGGAACGATCCCACCGAAAAAAAACAAAGAAAAGCCGGCAAAACATGGAGCGTTCGCAAACAAACACACCTGGTCGTATCGTTCCTCGTAGTCTTCCCATCATGACGCAGACACGACGGGCAGGAATGGATCTGTTTCATGAGTAATGCAGATTTCGATGAAAAGTCCTGAGACACAGTGCGGCTTAAAGCTGCTGGCATAGGAATGGGAACGTGTGGGAGAGAGATGTAGGTCCGTGTAGGCTAGAATCAGGCTGGATTGGTTCCTCCGCAGGCCCAATGACTACACAAGGAAGGAAGGTTACAGTGCAATGAGCTCGTGTCACCACTAGGGGTCCGGTTTAACCCATTAGCGCTAGCCTAGTAACGCAATAGAGCTCCCTTTCGACAAAGCCAACATCCTAAAAAGAGTAAAAGCATACGTATATACACACTCACAACAACGCTCGAAACGTTAACCTGAAGACGAACACAACGCGAACGCACAAACGGAACGTGTTCTTGCACGAAACTTCGCAGACAAAGACACGTACGCATACACTGAGGTTCAACGATACTCTCACGCACACGGACAGAAGTGTAAACACATTCATTGGACGTACAGACCACCGCTTTGAAAACCCTGAACACCAGGGCCGATTCTGCGACCCAGCGTCATGCCCTGTGAACTCCTGCGTACCTCTGTTTCCATGGAAACAATATGCGACGACCAGTTGAGAGAAAAGAAAAGGGAAACGCAGAAACCAAAGTCGATCGCGATGCCGGTTATGTGCGCGTGTGAACCCTACTCATGTAAACAAACACCTTACACAGAAGTGATTTGATATTGCATGGTGTCTGAATAATATCACAGTTCAAATGGGGAGATCCTGAACCAACGAAACAAACGAACAAAGAAGGAACATGTCTATAAAACCCAAGAGTCTGTTTTTAAGAAAGGCTACAAAAATTCAACTGAACCTCCCTCGTCGGCAAACAGCAAAAGGCACCACAATATTATTCTATTTCTAACCCGTGAAAAAATTTGCACGTAATTCTTCTTCGTAATGCTGTAAATCAAAAAAAGGAATTACATATAAATAGTTTTCCCCCTATAAAAAAAGTCTTTGCTGCTAGCTAGTAGACAATTTTTGCTGAAATGAAAATAAATATTTCATTTGTTTAGAATATCTGTCTGTTATATAAAATAAAAAATATTTCTCATAGGTGCAGGTCTATAGCATATCATTTGTTTTTCACGCCCGTCCTTGCTCTCGTCGTTCTCTTTTAAAGGGGTGCATTGTCCGGTCTGGACCGCGACTGCGACAGTTTGTTGGCCTGCACGGTGCCACGGGAGCCGGAGCGTCCCGTGCTGCTGAAAGTCCGCGTGTCGTTGGGTCGGTAGATGGTGGCCGGTTCAGTGGCATTCATGTTCTGCATACTGAGAAACGGCGTGCTCTCACCGTGTCCGAGGTCGCCCACCTCGTCGTCCTCCCACTCGCTGTCCGAGAGGCAGCTTTGAGAGCTGTAGTTCCTGGGGTCCGGAGCCCGCTGGGACACGTGCCCGTTGAGCCGCGACCTCCTGCGCCAGTGCCGCCCGCTGCCGCCGCTCTTCTTCCGCTGCTCTCGGGAGGACATGTACTCCTGCGTGGTCTCGTAATCCTCGTCGTCCACGAAGCGATACGGGCTGGACGGGAGGGAGCCGGTGCTGTCCGCCGCATAATACGGCCGCCGGGACCGCCGGTAGCGGTGCAGGAGGGGCTGGTCGTCGTCCATATCGGCGGCGGCGGTGGCGGCGGCGGGCGGCAGGGAGAGGGCGTGGCTGGCGTTGGGCGTGGTGATCTGAAAGGTAGGCACCTGCTGGCACCGAGAAAGACGCGGGGTGGTCAGGAGCGGACCAGCGAAGACCTGTGAAGATGCAGAAAAACATGGTGGGAAAATACACACTACTGTTCAAAGGTCTCTTATGCTTACCAAGGGAAGACCCAACTTTATGCATGTTTTGTAAGATTCCCTTATAAACTTATTTCTTCTGTTGAACATATTTTGAACAATGTTGGGAACCAGACAGTTGATGGACCCTATTGACTTTCCATAGAATAGCTGCGTTTCCACTGTCGGGCTAGGGCCGGGCCAGGGCTAACAGCGAGCCGAGCCGAGCCAGTGGCCTCGGGCCTCAAGCACCGGGCTTGCGTTTCCACTGCCGGGCCGTAGCCCCGCAGTGCTGCCCTAAACCCCGCCCCTAACACGCCTTTCTGGATCAAATGCCATACAACCCAACCCATTTCAGCGGGTATTATGAATTTATTTATTTTTTAAGTTAGGAAGATATCATGTATATTAACTCACCGGCCGTGGCTGCAAATGTGTCCCGATTGTCTCGCGAGTCGCCACTAACAGAGGGACGGTGACCCAGCACACCGTCCATCAAGTCGAACCATGGAAAGTCCCTTCTCTGAGCTCCGCTTTGTTCATTGTGCGTTTTAATCGCCTTGTACAATACTGCGCCCGCAACTTTTTTATTTTTTCCTGAACTTGAAGCGTTGCTCGCTGAATGCTTATCTTAGAAAGTTCAGCATCAATGTATTTTATAACGTCCTCGTTTCTTCACATGCCGTCAAATTGACGTTGTACCCTTTCTTCTGCCCAAATGCCCAGAAGAACTTTGGTATCTTCGACAGACAGGCGATTCTCCATTTCGAGCAGCGATTATTTTGCGCAATATAAAAACAGTGAAATGTGCATCTTGCCGCAGATCATAACGTTCCATAACACCGATAAACTCCGCCTTTTACCCTGAGCACGCCTCTAGCCCGAGCTGGCCCGCTTTGGCCCAAGGTATTCGACGGGCCAGAAATCCTGGCCGTTGGCCCCGAGTAAGCCCCGATCAAGCCCCGGAAGTGACAGTGGAAACACGACTGGCCCTGGCACGCACTAGCACGGCTCGGCCCTGGCCCGGCAGTGGAAACACAGCTACTGATTACCAACATTCTTCAAAATATCTTATTTTGTGTTTAGCAGAAGAAAGAAATTAATACAGTTTTTTGGAACAACTTGAGGGTGAGTAAATTTGGACAAAATGTATAATTCTTTGGTGAACTGTCCCTTTGACACTATCGCATGGTATAGGCTAATTTATATAAATCATCAATTATAATGATAGCATCAAATCTGAACAGATAACTTACACTAAACTACAAAATAGAAAACATTTAATAGTGTAATGCAAATAATGCATTATTTTATAATGCAAAAGCATTTAACTAAACATTTTTATACAAATATGCAATCATTTACTGATTCAGCCTGTTTACATGAACCATCCAACCAAAACAATTCATGAAAATGAATCTAACTTTTTAGAGATACTTTAGAGATAATGGCAGAGCCGATCAGGCTTATATACACACACTACACAAGTTGCGTAGGGCCCCGCAAATTACTCAAGGCCCCGCCTCCTCCTCGTGTCAAAGCGCGTCAATCAAAGTTTACAACATCAATGAGAAAATTAAGCGGAACTATCTTACTGGTCACGAAAAGAGAGAAAAAACACCATGAGAGTGAATTGCGGGAACAGCAATCAGGCAGACTTGTGTTCTCTCCTCTACAAGTTTGATGTAAAGAACAGTAAAGTTAAGTTGATGTGCATCTCTCTCTAGTCTGCCTGTGTAACCCAGCTGGGCAGTGCATCTTTTGGTCTTTCTGTGTCTTGTTTGCTAATGCCGCCACTTCAAGGGCTGTGTTCTGAGACTTTGGGCTTGACAAAAAAAGTGAAATACAACTATTTATTACTTTGATAAACGACAAAGGGCAACGATGTTTGTTTTTACACTGCAGCTTGGAAAAGATAACCGCGTCGCGTGTTAACATGAAACGCCCTCTGTCCAGCAAAACATCTGTGTGGACCCAGTACAGTATGGGCGTGATGGCACTCCTCATGCGCACATGTAAAACAAGACAATTATTATCTAGTAGTCCACACGTCAGTTTAGTTACAACTCTGCAATAAAGCAAGATAGAGAACAATATATTGCCACTGGCTATTGATTTATAGGCTATATTGCATTTAAAATGATGATTGGCTGGACATACTGGTTAATATGGACACATCCCTCAGTAAATAATACCCATCAAGTATCAAGTAGGCTTTTATCATTTAAAACACAGTGACATGATATGGCAAGCCATTTTAGCTTTTATTCAACCACGGGATGCATTTTTGATATTGTCTATTGTCTATTTACATTAGTAGTCACTAATGTAAATTGAATGTGACTCAGTAGTCACATTCAAATCCAGACTCAAAACACATCTGTTTAGCTATGCATTTACTGAATGAGCACTGTGCCACTGTTCGTCCAACTGTTTTTACTGTACTTTATTTTATTTTTTATTCTAAACTGTTTTAATTATTCTTATTTGTTTTGATTATTTTATTTTCTCCTGTGTAAAGCACTTTGAATTACCATTGTGTATGAAATGTGCTATATAAATAAACTTTCCTTGCCTTGCCTTGCCTATTTCAGATATCAGGAATTACATTTTCATTAATAGTTAAAGGAGGGAGGATTGTAGTAGGAGCACTGGGGTGTCAGGTGTGACTGTGTGGCAATGGCAAATGGTTTACATGGCTCATGGGTCAGGAGGGCCCCTTAACAGAATTTAGCTTAGGGCCCCAGGGAGGTCAGGATCGGCTCTGGATAATGGGCTTAAAAAAAACAAGAAAAAACTTTAGTAGTGCTTTAGTGTTTAGTGCTACAAGTGCAAAGGATGAGGAACATTGTCAAAGTTGGTCACAAACCGTTAAGCTACTGCCACTGAAAGTTATCTGAGATCTGCTTATCTTGTGCTATGGTTCAATACCAAATATCAAATTGCTGATAAAAGGAAGCTCGCAAACTTCCTTGAGTGATTTAACCGACAGGACAATCAGCATTCTTTTATTTGACTAGAAATATGCACTGTGACTTTATGCGTGATGTTGAACAGCTCTTATCTGTTCCAGTACTTCCTCTTTCTCTCACCTGTCACTGTGAGGCGAGTCCCGCAGAGAGTCGTAAGAGTCTCCGTACTGTAGGGGGCACTGTGAGGCGTCAGGATAACCACAGTATGCTGCACGCCGGGCACGAGCCTCCATGCACGCCGGGCTGCTGCATTTACTGGTGCCAACAGAGGAGGAGAGCGCCCCCGACTGGCAGTCGGAGTGGATGCTGTCTGTCCGCTCCATACTCCATGTGCGCTCCTCGTGCCTGACACGCAGCAAAAAGGGAAGTTCAAAAGATGTGAGAGAAGTATATGTAAGGGGTATAAATATATGCACAACTGTTCGATGATAATAAATGTTTCTTGAGCAGCAATAGAATGATTTCTGAAGGATCATGTGATCCTCCAAGACTGGAGTCATGATGCTGAAAATTCAGCTTTGCATCACAGGAATACATTTCATTTGAAAATATATTACAATAGAAAACAGTTCTTTTAAATTGCAATATTAGAGCTTTTACTGTGTTTTTGATCAAATAAGTACAAAAACATTAAAATAATCGTATTTATTTCAAACTTTTGACCACCAGTTTGCGTGTGTATCAGTGGCGATTTCTTTTAGACTGCAAGGGAAGCTCAGCTTCCCCTATAATGTCAAAAAATGAATGGTCAAATGTGTACTATTGTGTTAACATTTTATTGACTAAAAATGCGTTAGAACACGTTCATCTCGAAGACGAGTTAGTTTAGAATCAGCTTCATAGGTTGGCTGACTCGATTTCCTTCTCATACATTCCCGTTGCATCAGTGCATTTCCCCGTTGAAGCCGGGCGTCCATTGACTTCAATGGGGCTGCTTTAAACAGTTTTTTTCATTGCTTCGAAACTAGACGGTCATTGGATAAATGCTGCGATTATGTCCCGCCCACGGACGCCCGGCGTCTCTGGGGTGAATAGAGAAGTGGGCGGGCCTGGCGTCCGGGTGTCTGCGTGATGATTGGAGGACTACATCTCCTTTTGATTGACAGCGATTTCGTACAATAAAAAGTTAGGAAGCTATTCGAGATTTCGAGCTCAGTCCCATTGCGGACTTTAAAAGTGTACTCGAAAGACAAACTGGCTGCTGTAACATATTTCTTGGTATTTGCAATTTTCATCATATATTTCACACTTTAACCTAATTCCCATATTTCCTCCGTCGATGTCAGGTGCATTGTTACATGTGCGGGGCGTGGTGATGTTTGAATCACGGCACATCTGTCTAGTTTGGTTTCGGTTTTGTGTCGGGATTTGGACATTCATGCTCCTCGTGTTTGTTTTCTGTTGTGAGCGCACATGATAAGCTTCCACTCGTTCATGCATAACGTTCTGTCTTGTCGTGTTCGCGTGGGGTTTCGTGTTCGCTCTGTCCACGTGTGTTGTGTTTTGTGTAGCATGCAGTTCGTGTTTACATCGGTCGATCGCGTGCTTTCATGTCATGTTTTGTCTTGTGCTGTGTGTAGCACACAGCTTGTGTTTTACACCAGTTGTGTGCTTTCATGTTGTCATGTTCTGTGTGAACACATGGCTTATGAGTGTTCATGTCTCGTTTTGTGTGAGCACATTGCTTGTAATTTATTTTACTGGCATGTGCTTGTGTTGTTTTGTCATGTTTGGTGTGAGCACATGGCTTGTTGTTGTCATGTTTTCCTTTGCCATGTGCTCTCCTGTCGATTGTGTCGACCCCCATCTTGTTTCCTGATTATTGGTTATTTTGCCCCACCTGTCCTCCCTTGTTACCTGCCTTGTTTGCTCCCTATTTATTCTCCTTGTGTTTGCAGTCCTGTGCTGGTTCGTAGGTTTTGTTTGTATTTTTTATTTTATTTTATTATTAAAATAAAGCCCACCAACTCTGCACCTGAGTCCTCGCTCTTTTCACCATCCCCACACCTGACAGTCGAGTTTAAAAAAATGAGCTTCCCCTATTTGAAAGACCAGCAGCCGCCACTGGTGTGTATGTATTCATTTATATACTTTAATGATATATACTGTATGGAACAATAAATGGATGTACATTGTAAACGGTTTAGTTAGTTGGGCTGGTAAATTAACAAATAAATAAACAATATATGTCAAGCATCGATATATGGATATATGGAGAGAGGAATGAAAGTAAGTACCGGTGACTGGAAGTGTGGGAAGCTGTGGAGGTGTGGTGGGATCGTGACGACATTCGGCTGCCCGAGAAATTGCCTGATGTCTCTGTTCCGTGTCGTACTACTCGTTCAGTTGCTGGGACATTCTTAGATATGTACTGCAATAAAAAGAGTTGCTTTCACACTTGAGTCCTAACCAAATTTGAAGAACGCTTACGTCATCAATGTGAGCACCACAGGAATTAGGAATTAAAAAATACATAATCAAACGCCAAAAGCCTACAGGTTAAAAGCAACATTATACAAAAGCAATCTGCATGAGAACAAATAGTTAACTTGTGTGCATTATCATGCCTTCAGTTACTAAATCCTCAGAATATGTAAATGCATATATCAGCATGCAGGATATGAGATGCAGACTGACTCACATCCACCATGGGGATTTCCTCAGGGCCAGGGCCAGGATGGTTGGGGCCGTTGGCCAGCATGCGGTTCGGATGCTCCGCACACATGTTCTGGTGCAGGTGGTTATGCATCTTCTTCCTTTGTTTCCTGAAGAAAGATGAAATATGATCTGTGATGTATACCATACAGACTCTGATACTCAAAACAGGAAATGACCACATATCTACAGTAAAGATTTACAAACCTTCTGATCACTATAGTCAAACGTACAAAAGTTACTTTTTTTGGATAGATTTTGAAAAGATTTTTATGGATAGATGCATGACTAGATTTGTTTTACTAATTGGAATAATATTATCATTTAGTTTGTATCCAGTACCAAATATAAAATTACTGAAGAAAGCAATAATTTGTAAAATATTTAATTTGTTGAATTATCTGAAAATAACCATTTATATGTGATCATATAACTTTATTTGGTTAGAATTGTTTTTTTTTGTGTAATTCCTGAAAAAAATATTTATTTTATTAAATATATACACAATTATCTATTTTATGTATGTACACTATCGTTCAAAAGTTTGGGGTCAATACGATTTTTTAATGTTTTTGAAAGAAACTTGTTATCCTAACCAAGGCTAAATTTATTTGACAAAAAATACATTTGAATATAGTGAAATATTATTATAATTACTACAATAACAATTTTCTATTTTAACATGTAATTGATCAAAGCTAAATTTTCAGCATTATTACTCCAGTCTTCAGAGTCACGATCCTTCAGAAATCAATCTAATATAATGAGTTGCTGTTTAAAAAACATTTATTATTATCATCAATGATAAAAACAGTTGTGGAAACATGACATTTTTTTCCGGATTATTTGATGAAGAGAAAGTTCAAAAGGCATTTACTTATAATAGAAAACGTTTGCAACATTACAAATGTATTTTTGACCAATTTAATGCATCCTTGGTGAATAAAAGTATTCATTTCTTTAAAAAAAAAAACGGTACTATTCCCCCGATATACACAATGACTCATAACGTGATTTTTGCTTCTTTCACCCAAGGCTATGTTATTTAATTTAATGTGTGAATGTGCACAGCTCTTTTCTGGCGATCGATAAAGTTCCCGGGGCTTACTTGGTTTTGCAGTATGCCACCACACACACGATGCCAACCACCAGCAGTGCCACGCAGATGCCCGTTATCGTCAGCACGCGTTTTTGGTACAGCTCCTCTGCCTCTGAATGAACGAGAGCCATGGACAAGCACACGCATATGCACAGACGTAGACACAGAGACAAACACACATGTACACAATGACCATTGAACACAAAGACACACATACATACAAAACACACAACCGCTGCATCAGTGGCAGCCTTTAAACCATGTCAAACTAACCCATTCAGCCTAAAACACTTTCTACATGGCATTTTACAATAGTAAACACTTACAAGCAGTTTCATTTACTTAAAGGGACAGTTCACCCAAAAATGTAAATTCTGTCATCATTTATTCACCCTCATGTCGTTGCAATCCTGAATTATTTTCTTTCTTCTGTGGAACAAAGAAGGAGATGTTTAAAAGAGCCAAGCTATAATGCTGCCTTTACGTGTTGTCGTAATTTTATCATAAATATGAGTTTCCTTAAAAACTGGACATGCACTCTGAAAAATGTTGAGTTGTTTTAACCACAAACCTAAATGTTGGATAAAAAAATGCAATAGAGAAATTTAACCCAACAGCTGGGTTTGTCCATATTTGACCCAAAATTGGGTTAAAACAACCCAGCATTTTTAGAGTGTGCCCTCTTGAGTCACATTTACCACACGGAAGCTCTGGGATCATTTTGATACCCGAGTTTCCTAGTTGGGAAGGCCATAAACTTTAAACATGGCGGAGGGGAGAACGATTGCTGCTGTGACTGCTATCTTTATTTGTTTTTTCTGCATATTGACATATTTAATAATCATTCGAAGCATTTTGTATGCGTTATACACAGCAAAGATGTGCCTGTATGACCGGAATTACAGAACTGTCAGCAAGCTGACTATCTAGAGTGCAGTGAATGTTAATATTTTTGTCAATGAATAGCTAAATATAATTTTGCCTTTAATAAGAATCTCCCAAATAAATAGGCAAGAATAAACCTGGTGTCCTCCATGATTCCTGTTCTTTCCGACAACAAAGCACTTGAATGTGACAAGCTCGCAATCACAACTTCAGAAGTGGGACATTTCTGAGTTCCATATAATAAAAGTGAATGGGGACTTGGTCTGTCGAGCAAGATTTTCAGTGAATAACAACATCCGAAGCTATCGACGGCTTCCGGATACTTGGAAAACAGTGCACAAAACACGGGATACTTTTATGATGCTTTCCAATCACTTCCAGTGTGTGGAACAAAGCAGCTTGGACATTCTGCTAAACATCTTCTTTTGTGTTTCACGGAAGAAAGAGTCATAAAGAGTGACGAGGGTCTGTAAATAATGCATTTTTTGGGTGAACAATCCTTTTAAATCTAAAACCTGTATGTTTTAGGGGTATTGAGGTGCATAAGATGTCATTGTAAAAACATTTCCGATGGCTGATATCAGGTGCACGGCAGCATGGGAAGGGCACAGCTGTGGTGCTTTCTCTGTCTGCCAGGGTTTCACATAAAGCACATTATGCTGAAACAGTGGGAGAACTTTTGGCTACCCTCAGGACTGAAACCATCCTGTGCAACACTGGAAACTCGAGTTTTTGGCTAGAAGTGTTTATAAAATGAAATCTCCGCCCCTCTGAAAGCACATGCATTATTCTATATATAATCCTATGACGTCTGAGCTTTTAAGTCTTGCATAAAGCATGCCTGTAAAATAGAGTTAAAACACACAAACTGCTTTTCTCTAAGAGCTCTTCAGAGAGGGTTGTTCATAAAACCAGGAAATCAAAACTGACCCATTTACTTTTCTTAATGCTCCTGATCTTATTGTGAATGATTAATCAGTGCACATTACTTTTTTTAAACAATAATGTTATTATAACAGAGATTTCATTATAATTCACTCTGCCTCTTTATAATACACGTCTAATTTATTGTTTTACTCCGACATACCACATTACAAATAAATAATATCACATTTCAACATAAAGTCAAGCACTGATTGGAGAGTGATTTAAAACTAACTTTAAGAGCAAAGTCAGCAAACCAAAGAATTGTTTGGATAAAATGAACAGGTTTTATGAAGACCGTCTATCTATACTGTATATGATGCCATGAGCACATATTTGTGGGTCTGATTTTTAAAAAACGAGAATATTCTAAACATCCTCATGGGGTGCTGAACGTGGGCAGAAACAGAGGAAGCATACAGAACATGAAAGGAGGGAACGAAAAAACGGACGGTAGGAAGGAGAGAAGAGAATTGAGGGCCAAACAGAGGGATGAGTGTGTAATAAAAGAGAAACGCAGGGGGAGAGAGGGGGGCGGTTGAGTCAGACACTGATATCGCATTGCATGCTTGTTACAGGAAACAGAGATCAGAGTACACGAAGGAGAGAGAAGAGAGAGAGAAGAGAGAGAGAGAGAAAAAGAGAGAGAGGAGGAGGAGAAGAGAGAGAGAGAGAGAGAGAGAGAAGAGAGAGAGAGAGAGAGATGTACCCAGACCAACGGTTAATGTACTCTAGTGGTGCAGACAAGGAGACAGAGAAGAGATGGGCAACACTCATTTTACCCCTCACTCGGCTCCCTGATACCTATGTTGTATGCAAATGAAAATTGAAAATCTAAGTTTTTTTTTAAGTTTGATTCTTAATCAGTATATTTGAGTTGATTTCCAGGAAAAAAAAAAAGCTTAATGAAAAAACTTGAGAAGCAAAATTGATTAAGATATACACTACCTGTCAAAAGGCATAAAATACAGTCAAAAAACAGTAATACTGTGAAATATGTGACGCAAAACTGATTTTCAGAATCATTACTCCCGTCTTCAATGTCACATGATCCTTCAGAAATCACGAAACATTTGTTTTTATTATCAATGTTGAAAACCATTTTTGTGGCTTAATATTTTTGTGGAAACCATGATAGACTAACTTCTTTTAAAGGCATTATATGGATCAAATGTTGATCAAAGGTTTCATGCAATTTATAGGCATACAGCATATACAACATAATGCTTAAAAATGTTTTGTATGCTTGTTGAAAGATTTCCATTTCAAATAGGTGCTGAACTTTCTATTTAGTTTCCATAAAAATATTAATCAGCAATGTTTAATAATTAAGCACGAAATCTGCATATTCGAATGATTTATGACGAAAAATCAGCTTTGCCATCACAGGAATAAATTACATTTTAAAAATTATTAAAATAGAAAGTTATTTTAAATTGCAATAATATTTCACATTACTTTTTTTTTAATGTATTTTGGATATGAAATAAATACAGCCTGATGAGCATAAGAGACTTCTGTCAAAAAACATAAAAAACTTAATTACTTAATTAGTAGATTTTTCTTACCCCATTGGCAATAAAAAAAAAGAGATTTAAAATATATATATAAGAAAAATAAATACAGAGATTTTAAAAAAAAAAAAAAATATATATATATATATATATATTAATATATATATATATATATATATATATATATATATATATATATATATATAATTTTTTTTTTTTTAAATCTCTGTATTTATTTTTCTTACCCCATTGGCAATACAATAAAATAAAATAAAGAGGTTTAAATATATATATATATTAAATTTACGAATAAAAAAATCTTATCTTTATGTTTAGATATTTTTTACTGGGAAACAAGTCAAAAACACTGGTTATGAAATGAGTGTAGAGTTATTTCTTATTTCTCTAACAAGTTTATAATGTGTTTAGATTTGATAATTTATTACAGCAATAAGCCACACAAGGCTGTGGTGAAATCACTGTAATGCCTGGCCTTGAGTGACTTATGGTGTTTGAATAAAAGACACGACTGATCAATGAATTGCTACATTTCTTATAAAAATAATAATAATAATCAAGGTTGCCAAGGAATATCACAACTTGGCATGTTAACCACTGATATACGTTCACAGAATCGTAAATATGTGTTTTACACTATAAATACCGATCTACCTGCCTGAAGTGTTTCATTCTTATATTCCTAAAATGAGTGTTGTTTTGTCAGAACTGAAAAAAGTAAATCAGAAGCTGGGAATGCATTTACTCGTTCAAATATAGGACAGAGAAAATAGAACGAGACGAGTTCTTATGTGAATATGCTTTACATGTCATCAAATTATGTCATGAACCTAATCTAAAGAATCAAACAAATAATAACTTCATACCCATGATTTCAATTCCAAGATGCTCTGCCAATGCAGAAAGTTGACAATGTAAAAAAAGAAAAAACAAGAAAACAGGTTTCAGGTAAAAATGTCCACTTAGAGGCGGTTCACTAGAATGCGATCAGTGGTGTTGTTTGGTTGGTTTGTTTTTGAGACACTGAGGTGAGGTGATTTTACGTTCCAGTAACAGACAGACAATGCAGACACACACTGGCCAACTCCATATTCCCCATAAAATGGAAACAAAATGAAGAAAAACACTAGTAAACAAACAATAACAACACGCCTTTCTTGTTCATCACATGTAAGCAAGCTTACAAATGCATGCAGACACATAGACAGCCACACTTACTGCCATATTTACTAGACTCATTTCTGGTTTATGGTTACAAAAACAAAAACAAAGAAACAAACAAAACCATTAAACAAAAAAGCACAATGTACAACACAAAGACACTCACAAGAAGTACAGACGAATGCAGACACAACTAATTTCGTTTCTAATGATTTATATGCGAAATGACAAACAGATGGCTTTAGTTTAGTCACAATATTACATTTTCATGTATGTTTTTCCACTTCCACTGCAGATGTGCAGATGTTTAAACACACCTACGGCATGCATGATACTGGCAATACTGAGAACTCCTCTAGCAATCGACCACTGTTTGGAAAGCAGTGGTTATAGAGGTCAAAGGTTAGAGGTCATGCATCATGCCTCAGGCTCAGAAGCATCAATATTACTTAACAACCAACTTTAAATGAATGTTCCAGGTTCAAAGCAAGTTAAGGTTTACCAACAGCATCTGTGGAAATCATTTCTGAAGAATGAAAGTTTCAAATGCAGTGATGCCAGAGAAGAGCTTACAGTCGACAGTTCTTAAAATAACCTCTTTTTTGCTTAGTGTGATTTTTTTTTTTTAATTCTACAGAATCTTTTTCCATTATAAAGAACCTTTTGTGGAACGCAAAGGTTCTTCATGGAACCATCAATAGTTGGGCTTAAAGGGTACCTATTATGGAATTTTGAAAATTACCCTTCATGTAGTTTGTAGATCTAAGTGAACGAAAACATCCTGCAAAGTTTTAAATATGAAAGTTCACCGTATACAAAGTTATTGTCTCTCAAAAGTAAGAGTCGACTCTGAGTCGCTGATATGAATCGATAGACGAACGATGCTTTTCCTTTGTCTAGATGACGTCAACTTGACAAGTTATTTGAATAAGATACGCCCACTCATTGCGCGCGCCGTAGACACCAGTGAAACTTTACAACATCATGTCGACAAGACGCTGTTCTGAAGTGCGAATCAAAAGCGACCTTTTTTTTCACTGCCCAGGGACAAGCATGAGAAGAATCAGTGGCTAGAGTTTATATTTACAACTATACCACACAAGTATAGCCACCTTGAGCTGTGTTCGCGTCATTTTAATGACGATTTCTTTACAAACATAAATGCTTTCAAGTGTGGATTCGCGAGTCGGCTGATACTGAAGGAACATTCAGTACCAAGTTTATTTGGATCGGCTTCATCCTCCGAATCACAACCTGTAAGTACTGTTAATAATTGTTGCTTTTATGGGTTTTGTAGCATGCTCAATAAGTGTGTGTGTGTGTGTGTGTGTGTGTGTGTGTGTGTGTGTGTGTGTGTGTGTGTGTGTGTGTGTGTGTGTGTGTTGTGTGTGTGTGTGTTATGCTCAGTGCAGCTTAGGTCTCCAATGTCATTTTTTTTTTAAATATATAAAATGTTTGTCGTTGTTATTGGAGTTGTCATAAAGAATATAGCGTATTGTAGTACTGAAGTGCTTTACCAATATCTTTAAGCTTTGGGCTAACGCAAAAAATAACTGACTGGGTCGTCTGAACAATCACAGCAGATTAGCGTCACGCAAAGGCGGGGTTTGAAAAATGAGTCGTCGAACGAATCATTAGGGAATCGGTGAGCAAATCAGGTAAAAATAAATGCATATTATTAGACAACAAAAGTGTTTTTTGTCATTGCATGCATGTAAAACTGTTGTTGGGGACTCCCAGAACATTATTAGGAACATTTTAAATGCCATAATAGGAGCCCTTTAACAGATTTGCTAATTTCTCCGGTGCATATCTGTTTGCGCTCTGAAGAACGTCAAAGATTTCTATTTACAACGTGTTTTTGCAGCGTTAAGCAATAAAGCCAATCATAGACATATCTGTTGATTTCTTGAACGCAATGGCCAATCAGAGGTCTTCAAGTTAGAGTCCACTCACCGCTCAAAAGCTGGAGTTTTTGTCCAGAGTTTTGCAAGATCGCAATTCATCTGATTATAACAAAGTGTAGAGATTATGTAAATAAGAGATTGATTGTGCAGTCAGCTTCATTGATTATAACGGTACTGTGAGATTGCGATGACGATGAGTGACAGCTTTTAGTGATTATAAAGAGAGCGC
>CM070835.1:7699612-7719612 GCA_036326025.1 Chrosomus eos
AAGCATTTTGATCTGTGTTTTGACAATCCAGAGACTGAATGACGAATACGAAAAAAAAACGCAAGGTTTGTAACTGTGCAAGAACTTTAAAGCCAGGCTGTATAATGACAGTCTTTAAATATTTAAGAGCTGTATAAAGCATTTTAATCATACATTACTTACATTTATTTTGTACTTTATTTTGTTTTCTATACATTAATTACACCCAGATTTGTTCCTTTCAGTTTATTTTGCTTATATATTTATAAATAACCTATTTTATGCTTATAAATGTTTATATCTGATATATAAATTAATAATTCAAATATTGGACTATATAATGAAATATATATATGAGAGCTGTATAAAGCATTTTAATTACATATTTACCCTAATTTATTTTGAACTATTTTTTTTCTATATCATTAATTCCACCCAGATTTGTTCTTTTAGTTTATGTTGCTTTTATTATTTGCATATATAACTTATGTTATGCTTTTTAATGTTTATATGTATATATTCGCTTGCACCAATGGCATTCAAAATAAAAAAACAGACAATAATCAATGAGATTAAGTACGATAAATTTGTAACTGATTTACTTCACTGAATCTCCACCAAAAATAACAACTGTGATACTGTTACCATGATATAACATGTCTTATACCGTGGTAAAAGATTTAGATTTTCATGATACCGCCCACCTGTACTCTGAAGTAAAGCTTTAGCGCTGTTGAAGACAAACTTTCAGGCATATAAGTGAATCATGGTGTCAAGAAAGCCAAGAGCAACACACACTATTTCCAAATCAGTCCGTGCTTCCCTGCGGGCCATTAACCCTTAAAGCAGCTTCAGACGCTCTGTTCTGTAAATTAAAGAGATCGACTCGACGAGTCTCAGTTAAAGGATGACATCTCCCCCAAGGGTTTGAGCTTTAAACAGCTTTAATGGCTTTGTTTCTCTTCCTGTAAAAAATTGCCGCACACACCGTAAATCTGAGCTGCCCTGTCTGAAATGGCTGATAAGAACGGAGGTTGTGTCCATGGCATCACAGGGGAGCAGTAACTCAGCACACTATTGATAACGCGGCAGTATACATCGACATGCCTGACACACGACACACACGGCAAACCCTTTCCCCTTTCCCCTTCCTCCAGACCTTCACACACACACACACACACACTGTCATTTCTCTGGCTCCAACTAGACCAGTATTCAATTAAAGTTTCAAGAGTCTCAACATTTCTTTCCCAGCAAAGCTCCAAACAATTATAACTTAGACAGTTTCAGGATCCTACGTCGCATCATGTAGACATTAATAAAATGTTTTATTAAATTCCTGAATTTGAATTGAGGCAGCAAACAGAATGTAAAACTGGAGGTTAAAGGAAGTAAAATGGAATGAAATTCAAATACATTCATATCACTGCTCTTAGTGTACTTCTTAAAGGAATAGTTCACCTAAAAAATTAAATTATGCCATAATTCACTCACCCTCAAGCCATCCAAGCCAGTGATTGTAGTTTATAGTTTTAAATATGGATATTTTTCTTACAAAACCCCATTGTTTCAGTTCAGACGGCATTTATTAACCCAATGGAGTCGTATGGATTTATTTTACTTTAAAATCTATTCAATGCCATTTCAAAGCTGGGAAGAGCCAGGATTTGGCTTGAGGGTGAGTAAATTATGGGATAGTTTTCATTTTTGGGTGAACTATTCCTTTAACGCATTTGATTTATCAGTACAAATTACCCATAATCAAATTAAACACAATATACAGGGGGTTTCCAGAAGGTGGTTGTTGAATTTCTCAGTGTTGCTAGTGTTAAAACTACTAAGAATTTTAGTTTTCTGTAATTGAAATTATGCTAAAATGAAATATAAATACTATAATAAAATCTTATAAAACTTAAGAAACTTAGATGCAAATTAAAAACTATAATAAAAACTGAAATATGTTTAAATTAAAGTACTAAAAGTACTAAAACTAAAATAAAAATAGGTTAGCTATACACATATAAAAAAAAACTAATAAAAATGACAAAAGCACACAACAACATTTTTTTTAATTATATTAATAAATAATTGAATATTATATAATTAATAGAAAAATTAACTGCTCTGATTGCAGGAAAAATCCTTATTGTGGAATTTACATATACTGTAGGTCAAGGGGCATTATAAACTGCTATCAAGATTTGTTGCATTATTTTATAGTTTTAATCTCATTAAAATGTTAATTTGACATCCCTGTTTGGAGTCTGAAAGCAATGTTTCAATAAACACTCTGTTAGTAAAAAAGTCTAGGAATTATCAAAGTGAGGTCAGATAAAAGAAATGTGTTATGAATGTGTGTAACTTACTTGCAGGACAGCTGATTTATACCATGTATGAAATAACAGTCTCCACCGTTTACGCAGTGTGTCTTCTCAGTTTCATTGCACTTCCTGGCATGACTTGAGCCCGGAGACAATGTGGTGGTTACTATAGAAACATACGGACACACACACACACACACACACACACACACACACACACACACACACACACACACACACACACACACACACACACACACACACACACACACACACACACACACACACACACCACACACACACACACACACACACACACACACAGAAAGTCAGAGATGAGCATCATACATTAGTTGACATGTGAAAAATGAGTAATGAGAGTACAGAGTAACTTAAAGGAACAGTTCACACAAACTTTACAATTCTGTCATCATTTATTCACCCTCATGTCGTTCCAAACACATTCTTTCTTCCATGGAAACTGAAGGTTTCAAGCTTCAATAAAGACACTTAAGCATTAATTATCATAATTGTGAGAAAATAACGACAGCCTTTTTGGATGAACTCTTCGATTAACATCAGAGTATCAGAATCATTCCTGTATTCCTGTATCTGTCTATAACACTGCGAAATATTTCTCCAACATGGCAACACGCAATGTTCCACAAAACACTGTATCATTCTGTATATAAACTAGAGTGAGACACACACTGCCAAAAACACATGGCAGATGGGAGGATGTTCTCGCAGGCATCGCTGGCTCGCAGCCACGCCGAGGTTTTAGATTTTCTGCAGTGTGTCAGAGTCACGCAGAATCAAACTGCATGCTGAAAACAGCAGCACACACATCTGGATCTCTGCACCCAGAGACACGGGGAATCCGGGATTCAAATGCCCGGACGGAGATAGTCAAAGGAAAACAGTCAAGAGTGACAGATATATAAAGAGAGAGAGAGAGAGAGCGAGGGGGGGGGGGGGGGGGGGGGGTATACTAGCATGCATATCTTTTGAAAACAGTATGTGAAACTGCATGCAGAATGCAATAAATATTTTACATATGCAATATAACAAAACAAGCAAAATTACTAAAACTAGAAAATACAGTAAAAAAATAGTTTTGCAACAATATAGGCCTTGTGCAAAAACTTAAATATTTTATATATGCAATAAATATTTTAAGCAGTACGCTACAATACATGTCCTCATTATGTTGCATGTCCAGTAATCATCTTTGAAGTATATAGTTATTTTCTTATTTTAATACAATTTAGTGTAAGAATGTGTCAAATTACAATACAAACTCAAGGAGATCACAGATAAGACTACTTTGAATGGTTTACTAATTAATGCTTGCTCGATGCTGCACAGTTTATACTGCATACTGACTATTAAAAATAGTATGTGAAGCAGAATGATTTATAAATGAATGAATAAATGAATGAGGCATTTATTTAGCGCATTACTACTGTTACAGCAAAAACGCATTACAATCATATCATACCCTCAACCACCACCAGTGTGCAGCATCCACTTCTTTATTATGCAAACATTTCGGTAACACTTTATTTTACAGTGTCCTTGTTACACATGTTACATGTAGTTACTACAGTAATAACTATACTTTGCATATCTACATGCAACTAACCTAAACCTATAGTAAGTACATACAGCTAATTTATATTACTTAAATAGCCTACTTAAAGGAGTAGTTCACTTTTAAAAAAACTTTTGCTGATAATTTACTCACCCCCATGTCATCCAAGATGTCCACGTCTTTCTTTCTTCAGTCGAAAAGAAATTAAGGTTTTTGATGAAAACATTCCAGGATTTTTCTCCATATAATGGACTTCATTGGGAACCAAACGGTTCAAGGTCCAAATGAAGTTTCAGTGCAGCTTCAAAGGGCTTTAAACGACACCAGGCGATGAATAAGGGTCTTATCTAGAGAAACGATCGGTCATTTAAAAAATAAATAACAAAGTTTAAGTTTTATAAGCACAAATGCTTGCCTTGCTCTGTTCTGTGATGAGCGTTCGTGACTCTCCTGTTCATCAAAATTAACAAATCTTTTTTCAAGTCATGACTCGAAGGGTCCTAGATAAGACCCTTATTCATCGTCTGGAGTCGTTTAAAGCCCTTTGAAGCTGCACTGAACCCGTCATTTGGACCTTGAACCGTTTGGTTCCCAATGAAGTCCATTATATGGAGAAAATCCTGGAATGTTTCATCAAAAACCTTAATTTCTTTTTGACTCAAGAAAGAAAGACATGGACATCTTGGATGACATGGGGGTGAGTAAATTATCAGCAAAAGTTTTTTTTAAAGTGAACTACTCCTTTAAATGTATAATTACACTGTAACAAAGGCTCCTAAAAATAGTGGGTCACACTTTATTTTAAGGTGTCATTGTTACAGTGTAATTATATATTTAAAGGTGCTCTATGTAACAATTAGCGGCCTCTAGCGGTGATGTTTCAGATTGCAACCAATTTTTATAAGAGCGCTCGTGCTCGTACTCATAGACAATACCGTCTATTACGCAAATATCTCGGCGAATACTAGGCGGATTCGGGGAGCACCGAGCTCGTTGGGGCCATCTAGTCGAGCTGAAAAGAACCATATAAGTTCCATAGTTTTTGGTGGTGTTTTCGCGGAGATATTAGCAGAAAACCATCGGGCGCGCTGCAACATTGCAGACACCGGTGACGTCACAATCTCAGAAGAAAATCGCTCGTATCTCTGGAACGCAAAGACCCAGAGAGCTCAAATTCGGGCGAAGAGGTCCCAGGGGGACCCTTGCCCGAACGCTAGAGTGGCGGGGCTCGGGGATGCCCCCCATCGGATCGCCGTTCACTGGGACCCCCGATTTCGAACGGCTATAACTCGGGGAGCCGGGCGAGTTGGACCTCGGGGGTGGGCTCGTTCGAAAGGCCCCGTCCAGCACTACGATTAGAGTCTTGGGAATATTGATCAAAGATTGACCGAGATATAAGCCGAAAAACGTGCGCCTTTAACCGGACGTAACTCCCTGACCGTCTACAATAGACTGTATATAAAGAGAGAGGCTCGGGAGCGCGCATGCACGTCACATCCGTTGGATTTCGCGGTAAATTCGACCTGGAGACTTCACATAAAAATATGAATATTGGCCTTCAGAGGTAATAGCAAAACTCGACAAGTGGATCATTGTAATGTGTGATTACAACCCCTTCACACACAGGCAATAAAAAAAGGATTCATTTTAGTAGAAAAGTTCCACATAGCACCTTTAAGTACTGAGTAATAATAGTTTCTTACATGTACTTACTATAGGGTTAGGGTAGGATTAGGGTTTGGTTGAGGGTTTGTTGCATGTAATTATGCAGAATTTACTGTTGTTATTACTACGGTAACATATGTAACAAGGACACTGTAAAATAGTGTAACCAACATTTCAAACAGTGGTATACTACATTGTTGTCACATGACCTCATTATATTGCATGTTTAATTGAAAGGTGTTCTGTTATGAGAAAAAAAACTAACATTTTTATTAGGATTTGAGTAAAAATGTCTGAACTAAGTAAAAGTCATGGAAGAGATGTTCAACATTATTGCTGCAAATGCGAATTGCATTGTGGCAGAGGTTCTCCAACTGACGTCATATGCTTTGTGCACTTTTATAAGCGGATGTTGACGGACTGTCATGACCATAACTCCTTACCTCACGAGTCACAGATTAAGAGAACAGCCTGCAATGCTCGTGTCTGTGGAGAATGGAACAACTCTGATGAAATCCATGGCAACCGACCAAAACAATGTTATTGTTACAGGAAAGTCTTTGAATAATTATGTAAATAGGAATTATACATTCCCGAACACATTTGTTGATATGCTATGCAAGTATTTACGGTCGCTTTTTCCTGATGACAATAAATAATTTCACACCCATGAAAATTCCACACCCTCTTCCAACAGCTCTGCTTTCCCTCGGCATTGTGGGATACAGTATTGAACATAGTGCGATCTGATGAATACTGCACATTGTGGCAAAATGGTAGGTCTGTGATTCCTGACCAGTTATATGTGAACTTCCAGGGGTAATATATTTTTTTTGTCATAATTTCTTCGGTAACACTTTATTTTACGGTGTCCTTGTTACATATGTTACATGTACTTACCGTAGTAATAACAGTAAATTATACATAATTACATGCAACTAACCCTCAACCAAACCCTAATCCTACCCTAACCCTATATTAAGTACATGTAGTTAACTATTATTACTCAGTACTTAAATATAGAATTACACTGTAACAATGACACCTTAAAATAAAGTGCGACCATTTCTTCTTGTAATTTACAGAAGTGCCTATATTAAAAAAGATCATTCTGACAAAAGATTAAAAAAAAATGCCTTTACATATTCAGTTAATTTTTAAGGAAAGAAAACACAATAATAGCACACTGGATCTTATTTAGCATTATCAATAATATTTTTAAAGTGGTCTGATTCACTTTAATATAATTACAAGCAATGTAATAACTTCTTCTGAATATATGCCTTATGAAGGAAGTTATTTCCATACAGAAAATGTGCATACTGTACATATTATACATAATAGCATAATATATACTGCACAAATGATAAAAGTAGTATGCTGCTATTCTGAAAATAGCCAATGTATAAAGCCCTGTCCCAAATTGAATGTGTGAATGTGTGTGTTACTGTGAGAGAAACACATATGGCGTGTGCAGAAGAGCTGGGATGTGTTGATTAAAGGGATAATTCACCACTGGCAAAATGGCCTTTCAATAAATCTTGGCTGCCTATGATGAAGCAGAAAGGTGATTATTTTTTTTTATCTAGAGAAAACAAAGAAAAAAGGCTGTTGTCTTTCCTTTTGCCAAATATGTAGGAAAACATCAACACCCATAATGCACTGGGCATGTTGCCGTCCAAGGCCACTCCCACCAGTCTTCAATGGACATGCTTACCAGAGTCAAATACCACTTTTCTTTAGTAGAAAATACTTCTTAGTAAACTTTTAGTCATAATGGTGTCGACTTGTGCAAGAATTCAAAGAGTAAACATTTAGCGGGAGTGAGTTACTTTCGGTTTCCAGTGAAGAATCCAGCGCGTTGTAGGCAGTGAATAAAGGCTGCAATGAATCATAAATATCTAGAGAACACCATGACTGAAAATCTGAAAAAACCTGTGTCTGTAGTCAACATTTCAAACTGGATGACTGTGAACACAGTGCTGTAGGCCTAACGGAGGGAAAAACTGAAAGAACCTGCTGTTCTGTCAGTCATGCCCAACCTCCCGAAGCAAAACGTCGTCTTGTACAAGAAAGCTCTTGCCAAGGTGTTCTATTTTTTACCATAATGTTGTTTAAAGAGTAGACAAAGTATGAAACAATTTTCAGTGATAAACCTAGCCTTGCAATAACTGTTCTGTTAATAACCCTCTGTTGATCCGACGGTCCGTGGCGGGAGACACAAAAGTGCGGAAGTATAATCTGTCGTTTTTACAAAAGCCCTTGAGCTATCAAAAGATGTTTTCGGCAGACTTCTGCTGACAAATAAACGTGAATATCTCCGTCCAGGCAACATGGAGAACGAGTAAACATTGTTCATTTACATATACCGACATTGTAACAATACAAATCAGGTTGAAAATCGGCTAAGTTACACTTTAATATGAGATTCACATACAGCTGCTATTATTGCACTTCCACCCCTCAGACACCGGTGGTGCTATAGGCACAATGCCTGTGTGTGTGTGTGTGTGTGTGTGTGTGTGTGTGTGTTGTGTGTGTGTGTGTGTGTGTGTGGGTGTGTGCTCTTGTTTTTGTGATATATGAGGACACAAATGTGTATAATGACATGCATATTACACTGGTATTACAACTTACACGTGATATATGAGGACATTGCATGAGTCCTCATATTTCAAATAGCTTAAAAAACATAAAAAAACTATGTTTTTTTTTTAAATGTAAAAATGCAGCATGTCTCCTGTGATGGGTAGGTTTAGGGATAGGGGCAGTGTAGGGGGACAGAATATATAGTTTGTCCAGTATAAAAACCATTACGCCTATGGAGAGTCCCCACAAAGATAGCGAACCAGACGTGTGTGTGTGTGTGTGTGTGTGTACTTCTGTATTAGTCCCACAGCCATAGTGAGTCTTTCCTCCTGTGTACTAATTAGTGACGTCAAAGTGAGCCAACAAAATGTTCTAGTGCCATAAAGTCACTCCAGTCACGCGTCTGATCTGATCGCATCCATGGTTCGAATTACGTGGGAGCCAGTGGGAGCTGAGCTCCCATAGAGAGAGGATGAGCTCCCATGAAAGCAGTAAAATCATACACCTGTGGGGGCTCTAAAAATCATCAGAACCATTATTTTAAATTACAAATAAAGCACTTTTCCCTTCAATAATCAAGGCATTTTGTTAACCATTTCGCACGTACGATCACAACGGTATGATTAGAACGGTCAGTGCATCACGTGATCAACTGCTAAATTCAAAAGTGCTTTTGCGCGTTGGCTGGTGCTGTGCTGAGCCAGAGACAGACGCGCTCAATATATCAACCACATGATGTTTATTTTAGGTTTCAGACATTTAAATACACATAAGTAGCTACTAGCAAAAAAAAGTGTTTTTTTTTAGGGGGTGAACGCTTGTTAGGCTACTAGTCCCACTCCAATCAATATTTTAAGATGACAAAATTGATGAAGATGAAAAAAAACCATCAATATTTTAGCGAACTCCTTTCATGGGTTTTTGCGGCTCATGGGTTTTTCCGGCTCTCGACAAAACTCGGATAGACAGTCACATGCAAATAGCCTACACTTTTTCCCCCGTGACGGTTCTGTTGCGGGTTCCCGGCCTGTGTCGATTCTCACACAGTAGTTTGTCGATATAGTGCTGCGTGGATCATAATCCGCGGGTCAGGCGAGCCAAATAATAAAAACATTACATTTAAATTAATCGAGGGTGGATTTTAATAAAGACACGGAACTCTCGTCATGGTAAAATGCAATGAGCGCCACTCTTTTACTTTCGTTTTCAACAACGTAATTCTCTTTAGAGAAACCCAATCAAGGAAAACATATCATGGCATTTAATACAGTTGTAATTTTTGGTAACAGTCTTGTTATTCTAAATGAATGTTTAAGGAAGGAATATTTTAAATGAAAGATGGAGCATACATAAAATTAGATGGAAAATGCCTAATTATAAAGGTAAAAAAATTATTCTAATGAGAGTGTTTGCCAACAGTGATTGACATTGACAATTTAACTTTGAAGGGAGTAAAAAGCCTCTGTTTAGGCTATAAAGGAAATGTAATTTTGCCCAAAGAAGAACATTTAATTTAAATAAATGTTCATTTTAAATCAGCCTACTTCATTGTGATATTTTTCCATATTATGCTTAACATAAAACATTATTATGCGATTATCTAAATCAAAGAATATTTTGGGAGGTTGGATTTTTAATAGCGGATTAGGGTGACTCAAAGTGCACCAGATTAATGAATTTATCTTTAAAATGTACAAAATTTCTTCCTGGGGGGCATGCCCCCAGACCCCCCTAGAGGTAACGAACTGCACCCAAATATTCTCTACTGCTGTATTAATAAACGTTGAACTCAAAAGAATGAAGTGTTAAGCAGTATCACACACATGCCTATAGGGTATTTCTTTTTTTTAAAGAGACCCCCACAAAGATGAAATCATAATTCGAACCTGATCGCATCACAGTAAATCTGGCTCCTCACCGCTCAGGCAGAGATTTAAGCTAATGCACCTGATAGGATCCAATCATACTTCACAGTTATTATTACAGCATATCATGCTTTCAAGTTGCCAAAATGTGTGGTTTGTATGGTATTTAACAATAATTTATTAATTAGCATGAAGCAAACTGGCCAAGCATGAGTAGCTTTAGTAGAAAAAAAACTCAGTTGCACACAAAACCTTGATATTACTAAAAAAAGAAGTGCACACAAAAACGTTCACTTTAGAGATGTCTTCCATCATATTTTATGTCATAACTATAATAGACAGGTCAGAAAATTAAATTTCTCAATAGTAACCATAAGTTTGATTGGTCATGTATGTGCAGCTCCAAATTGATAATTACTCTTTCTTCCTTATGAGTTTTTTTGTCATAATTATGTCAAAATAAAATAAAGAAAAAAGAATGAAAGAAACTTCTCCAGCATATCTATTTTTAGGACTACTGCGACAAAATAAAAAACACATTATGCTGCCCCAAAGAATCATGGGAAATTTAGTTTTGTTGCATATGCCAGTCTGTTCATAAACCAAGTTTTGCCTCTATTCTTCATCAACAGCATACAATATGTACACAAATTGAACTGAACAGCCAATATTCATTACAATGAAATCTTATAATCAGTTATGATGTGGTGGTGTTAAATAAAATTATGTGTAGCCTATATTTATCTCAAAGATTAGAGTTCATGTGTAAAGCTGTGTGAAAGCTTCATGTGTGAGCCGATCGAGTGTTTACACTTGTCAACATCAAGTGTCTTCTGTATCTGCATAACTGATCGAATCTCAGTTTCCAACGCAATATTTAAAGGTAAAATGGCCCCGGTGCAAAGTCGACCTGAAGTGCTGGCTTTCTTTTAAAAATAGTTTTCAGTCACGGTGCTATATAGTACGCGTTTCAAATCTCATAAAACAAAGAGGAGGAGGTTGCAAATAATAATACTTTGCATAGATGCCATGATTGAAACAGTAAAAAGAGACAAATGGGTCCGAATGGGTCCTTTACAGACAATGACTGGTTGTGCAACTTTCGATAGCAAACTTTCATCTATATATGCATTCTACTCCTTCCTTGATTGTCTCGCAAAAACACCCAGCTACGTGCAGCAACTCCTATGACATTGTGATGTCGACGTGTAAATCCAGATACGATGGCTATAATGCAATTACAGACAATTGTGAGATCTGATCACAATGCATTTACACTTGTCTTTTCAATGAGCAAGTTTACATGCACACCAATATGCTGATAACTACCAAAAATCTACCAAAAACCCAAGTATGCATTTTTATCGATTTACCGGTTTTATCGATTTACTGGTTTACATGCAAATCCCTAACTCGGCAATGCAAGTAACCACGTTTACAAGACACGTAAAAAAAATGTCAAAATGTAAGCCTCCACGTGTTTCTCTCCATATATTATGTGTGTTGTAATGTTAAATAAAGCAATAAAAAACAGAGTATTTCAAAACGTCAGCAGGAAACTTGCAAAGACTCATTCTCCTCTCGTATTTGAAGTTTCTTCAACTGTATCACTTGTCTATTGGGCTGCACTAGATGAGTTTGTAGATGATTTATGTTTTTTATATTTTTTGGGTTAAGAAAAAGTCAGAGTTTGCAATATATTTCTCCTCCCCTACTGCAAAACACTTGCTGTGGCTTAAATTCTGCAGTATAAGGACACTTTTCAGTTAAATATCACACATGTGCACTTTAATAAGCCGATAGAACGCAAGTTAATGTGTTTACACTCCGGGTGAAATCGGGGGTAATGGGCAAAAATCTAGCTGTGTCGATCAAATTGGAAAAGGAAATCGATTTAACACGTTTTCATGACCACACACGTTGTCGGCTTATTAAGCATTATCGGGTTAAGAACGTGCATGTAAACGCACTCAATGTGCATGTGGACAATATCCGGATACAGGTTGCATCCTCATACAGGTTGCACGTTAATGCCAAGTGTAAACCAGTCCTAATACAATATATGGATGTAATTATGTGACGTAAATAGTGTGAGGTAGCAGACAGACACCACTTCAGTGACCACATGGAGTGATCTAGTACTGGACAGCCAACCACCTGAGCCCTGCCATTTCATAACGAGCTAATTAACTCATTAACATGCACACACAAACACACAGCACACAGCAGAGAGAGAGAGAGAGAGAGAGAGAGGAGAGAGAGAGAGAGAGAGAGAGAGAGAGAGAGAGAGAGAGAGAGAGAGAGAGAGAGAGGAGAGAGAGAGAGAGAAGACAAGGGGCATCAAGTGAGAAGGAGATACTGTATGTCTCAGAGCACAATAGCCCGTGTCTCTAAAAGTCACACATCACTCCAGTAGGAAATGGAGGAGAGCAGAATATATCGCCTCTAACATTCAACCTTACATCTGTCTCAAGCATATGTCCTCTTCTCTGCAGTGACAGCGTGTGTGCTATCGTGCCGCTATGTTATTAGCCTGTAACTGTTTCATGTGAGACACACAAAGTGGTCAATCCTCCTTTCGTGCCTCAGTCAATTCAATGTTTAGATATATATCATATAATATTGGAGATGTGTGCAGGTCCAGATTTACTAAACAGGGCAAATTAGCTTGAGACCGCAATCTCATAAAAACACTGATGGAATGGAAAATTCTGCGGGTGATCCTGACAAAATGCGCAAATTAAAGAACACAGACGCAGCCAGTTAATTTATGACCAATGCAATCTACAAAGAGCAGCGCAAATTAGTGTAGGGTCGCAAACAAGCAAAGCCTATGATAATCAGGTGCGGGTAATCTACTAACAACACAGAAGCAGCAAATTAAAAAAGACATGGCTGGGCAAATAATATGTTTCTTCCTCTGGTATTCCAAATAAATGAACACGAGTGGAGAAAATGCTCTCGCTTCTATCAGCACTGTGTGTTTTCTGCGGTGCCTCCTCAACTATCACAGCCATGTCAAGGCAAATCGGGTAATGCATGCTTTTTCCCGTCATTAAATAATGCTGCAAATACCATTGAATTGACTACCGCAAACCTTAGTAAATCTTTATTCATTTATATACTCTCCTCCCATAAATTGAGTGTCTGAGAGGTAAACTTCTACAAATGCATATGCAATAAGGCCAGTCGCAAAAAATATCTATCCACGCCTTTTCATTGCTAATTCTTCACTGGCATCTTTAGTAAATCCTGACAGTAGTTTTTTCTAAGGTCAATTGAGAGTTCGCACTGGAGCAAGCTGTTAAATCTGGCTCTTAATGTTTAAATCCACTACTCTACTCTCTTTATTAAAAAGCCAGATTCAGCAATCACAAATGGCAATTGATCCCAACTAAAAAAAACATTAATATCCATTGAACTGAACTTGCACAGTGAAGCGTTACTAGGAGAAATAGATTTGTACTTTTTTGAGGAGTATTTAAAATTGAACTAAGATATTTTTATTCAGTTCCTGAATTTGAATGGATTTGACTTGAGGTAGCAAACAGATACAGAATTGCAATGTGAATTGAATGTGATAAAGTACAACTAAAATGAATTCAAATTCTATATAGCAGCAGTTTTTTAAACAGATAGATAGATTATTATGACTAAAAGACAATAATGTTGATCAGGTGCTGTACTGGTAGTGCATCTGTTCCCGCTTTAAATAGATCCAGAGAGGGGCTTTTAAAGACTGCACATATTTCCCTCCATCCCGTAGTCCATCTGGCAGTGGCAGGATATTAGCTCCATTAAGCCTTGGCTCTGAGCCGACGGTATGGATGCGGATAGGCAGAGAACATGATTCACACCCCAGCAAGGGGTTGCGGGAGGGCCGTAAGTCACACGGGGGCCTGTACGGGGTGCTGATCCACTCTACTCAACCAGGCGCCGATCAATGACATCGAACCACTTACAGGCACTACCATTCAGACAGCATTCACAGAACATGTCCACCGAGAGAAATGCACCAGGAACACACAACATGCACACGCTGCAGAACTGCATGCAGGGTGAGCAGAACGGACGGACGCTAATGAAGAGGTGAGTGAATGGAAGTGGAGGAATGGGGGATTTGAAGGAGACAGATTATCAGGAAGGAGAGCCAGTGACAGGAAAGAGAGAAAAAACGTGGGTTAAAAGAGGGTTTGTACAATAAAGTACTGCTAAAATAATGCTATGCATGTGTATACTTTCATTGCACAGATGAATTTTGTATTTATTTAGCAGGTTCTTTATTATAATTCAACTTCCTAAATAAGGAAATTATCAATTAGCATAAAGGAGACATATAAGTATTAGATATATATTGTTATTATTATTATAAAATATATATATATATATAAATTATATATATATACAAACATTTATGAATTCTGCATGCCACAATGCAATGCACTCGACCAGATCTTCTGTTTCCAGTGTGTTTGAATGAAATGGAATAATGCTGTATTAAACATACGCACCGGGTTCATGTGAAAAACTGTTTTAACCATTTACTGTTGCATACAGCATACTTATTCACAAACTATTTAAAAAACCCATTGACAGTATACAGTACAGAGGCAGGGGGGCAGGGTGCAGGCGGGCGAGCAGGAGGCAGGGAGCAGTGGAGCAGGGGTGGTGGCAGAGCAGGGGGCAGTGGAGCAGGGGTGGTGGCAGAGCAAGGGGGCAGAGCAGTGGGGGCAGGGGTGGAGGCAGAGCAGGGGAGCAGGGGTGGAGGCAGAGCAAGGGGGGCAGAGCAGGGGGGCAGGGTGGAGGCAGAGCAGGGGAGCAGGGGTGGAGGCAGAGCAAGGGGGCAGGGGTGGTGGCAGAGCAGGGGAGCAGGGGTGGAGGCAGAGCAAGGGGGCAGAGCAGGGGGGCAGGGGTGGAGGTAGAGCAGGGGTGGTGGCAGACCAGGGGGGCAGGGGAGCAGTGGAGCAGGGGTGGTGGCAGACCAGGGGGGCAGGGGAGCAGTGGAGCAGGGGTGGTGGCAGAGCAGGGGAGCAGGGGTGGTGGCAGAGCAGGGGAGCAGGGGTGGTGGCAGAGCAAGGGGGCAGAGCAGGGTGGCAGGGGAGCAGGGGTGGCGGCAGAGCAAGGGGGCAGAGCAGGGGGCAGGGCTGGAGGCAGAGCAGGGGGCAGGGGGGCAGAGCAGGGGGCAGGGGAGCAGGGGGTGGCGGCAGAGCAGGGGAGCAGGGGTGGAGGCAGAGCAAGGGGCCAGAGCAGGGGGCAGGGCTGGAGGCAGAGCAGGGGGCAGGGGGGCAGAGCAGGGGGCAGGGCTGGAGGCAGAGCAGGGGGCAGGGGGGCAGAGCAGGGGGCAGGGCTGGAGGCAGAGCAGGGGGCAGGGGGGCAGAGCAGGGGGCAGGGCTGGAGGCAGAGCAGGGGGCAGGGGGGCAGAGCAGGGGGGCAGGGGGTGAGGCAGAGCAGGGGGGAGGGGATGCAGGGGAGCAGGGGGCAGGGGTGGAGGCAGAGCAGCATGCGCAGGAGTGTGTTTCATGTCTGCGCTTGCATCAGACTCATTTAGCTGAAGCAGTGCTGAGCTCTGGACGGTGGACTCATTCCTCATTTATCTCAACAGTAACATTGGATCCAGAATCATCAATTTAATATGACCTGTGTCCATGTGCCTTTGTGAGATTCGCTCATTCATATACAGTAGATGCATGATAAGGAATCTGCAATGCATTTTATTTCCATTATGTATTTCTGTCTTGAATACGATATTCACTGCCAAATGTGTGTGTGTGTGTGTGTGTGTGTGTGTGTGTGTGTGTGTGTGTGTGTGTGTGTGTGTGTGTGTGTGTGTGTGTGTGTGTGTGTGTGTGTGTGTGTGTGTGTGTGTGTGTGTGTGTGTGTGTTGTGTGTGTGTGTGTGTGTGTGTGTGTACTACTCCAAATGTGTGTGCACCAACTTGGATGGGTTACCATTCAGTACTTTCACTTTCACTTAGATTGGATATAGTGACTGTTAGGCTGTGATATTATTAGCTTATCTGACTCTAAGACAGCATTTATATTATGTTAGAGACAAAATAAATTATTAATTGCGCATGATTAAGATTATGAAAGCAGGCATTTTTTTCTCAAAATGATGTGCACTGATAAATCATCCAAAATAAGACCAGGTCCATTTATTAACCCTTGTGCTGCATTAGATTTTTTACGCCGTTGAGTGCATTAAGGGAGAAAAATGGCCACATATTAAACATTGCCTAAAATATTATATATTATTATTATTTTCCACTTTTACCAAGTTAAATCTTTTAACCAGCATCAGTCATCATCATAACTACCAAATAATTATTTAATTTCAGGATTTTAACCCTTTAAATACCAGTTTTGGTGGCGATACCATCAATTTGTATAAGAGGAAAAAACACAAAAATGTAATTATTTTCGATATACTAAATGCAAATAGAAAACTTTAGCTTTGGATTATCACAGTCTTGAATATGTCAAAGATTAGCGGCAACATTATTTCTGGTGCATTTAAAGATTTTGTGTTATGTCAGATTTTTAAAAAAAATCCCTCTTAGCGCGTTAAGGGACAAAAATGGCCACATATTAAACACATGCCTAAAATATTATATATTATTATTATTTTCCACTTTTACCAAGTTAAATCTTTTAACCAGCATCAGTCCTCATCATAACTACCAAATATTTATTTTATTTCAGGATTTTAACCCTTTAAATACCAGTTTTGGTGGCGATACCATCAATTTGTATAAGAGGAAAAAACACAAAAATGTAATTATTTTCCATACACTAAATGCAAAGAGAAAACTTTAGCTTTGGATTATCACAGTCTTGAATATGTCAAAGATAAGAGGCAACATTATTTCTGGTGGATTTAAAGATTTTGTGTTATGTCAGATTTAAAAAAAAAAATCCCTCTTAGCGCGTTAAGGGACAAAAATGGCCACATATTAAACACATGCCTAAAATATTATATATTATTATTATTTTCCACTTTTACCAAGTTAAATCTTTTAACCAGCATCAGTCCTCATCATAACTACCAAATAATTATTTAATTTCAGGATTTTAACCCTTTAAATACCAGTTTTGGTGGCGATACCATCAATTTGTATAAGAGGAAAAAAACACAAAAATGTAATTATTTTCGATATACTAAATGCAAATAGAAAACTTTAGCTTTGGATTATCACAGTCTTGAATATGTCAAAGATTAGCGGCAACATTATTTCTGGTGCATTTAAAGATTTTGTGTTATGTCAGATTTAAAAAAAAAAATCCCTCTTAGCGCGTTAAGGGACAAAAATGGCCACATATTAAACACATGCCTAAAATATTATATATTATTATTATTTTCCACTTTTACCAAGTTAAATCTTTTAACCAGCATCAGTCCTCATCATAACTTCCAAACATTTATTTTATTTCAGGATTTTAACCCTTTAAATACCTGTTTTGGTGGCGATACCATCAATTTGTATAAGAGGAAAAAACACAAAAATTTAATTATTTTCCATATACTAAATGCAAAGTCAAACCCTTGGCTTTGGATTATCACAGTCTTGAATATGCCAAAGATTAGCAGCAACATTTTTTTTTGTGCATTTTTATTTTTTGTGCTATGTCAGATTTTTTTTTTAAATCACACATGGCGCAAGTACAAATTTGGTCCTATTTGAACCCATTAAAATATCCATTTTTGAACCCACTGTCATAATATCATAAAATCATCATTTCTATTCAAATACCCTGTCATTACCAAGCCTTGGGGTAAAATATTTACTTTTTACTGTTTTCCACCAGTTGGTACCATTTTTCATATAATTGACATACTGCAAACATCTGTAGTACTGCAAACATTTTCCTGATTTCTACTAGGTGATTATAACCTGTGCCTGTCTCACTACACATGTAATTTGCTAAAGAAAAACTACAAGATCACCATGAACATGAATTTTTATTTTTTCTATAAACAATTTAAATCTATGAACATATAAAACATATCAAAACTTCAAAACAAAATGGGGTCATTCTTCAGCTCATTTGCAGTAGCTGCAGAATTGCAATGCATGCTCCTTACCGATGTAAATGCCACATTTTGAGCAGGTGGTAGAGATTTTTCTTTTTTTGTTAGGGCAGAAACTGCACCCCCTCCTCCTCTTGTCATGGGTGTCTGCAGACCCACTAGCTTTTCTTCATCTTGTCGAGTTTAAAATTGCCGCACCAAAGATGTGCACAGCTTTATAACTTCTGCATCAACCACACTTGTATGAAAGGCAGACTTTGTTTTAGATCCCTCGCAGCTACTTCTTTGTGTTGCCGCAAGACGAAAGGTGTTATTATTGTCTAAGGAATGACTGCATGGCTGTGTTTGTGCCTCTAAAATTATCAATTAACTTTGAAACATAGACTGCTAAAAAAAAAAAAAAACGAAGCTGTGTCAAAGATGCGTAAAATTCAAAAGATTCATGTTTGTGCGTAAAATACCGAAAGAAAACAATGCAGTGAGAAGCGCGTTCTCTTGCTAAATGCACGCACACGCACACGCACACGCACACACACACAAAGAGAGAGAGAGTAGACAGAAAGGGTAAAATATGACCTTTAGGATATTGTGATTTGTCACTCGCCTAAACACCATGTATTATATTTAGGCCCTACACACACACACTTTTGTCAACACAGACACACATTGCTCTCAGACATCCACACATACTCAGAAACATCATTTTAGATCATTGAGCCATTAAAATGCTTCATAAAACACTCCATAGTGCCCCTAGTGGAAACCAGGAAAATAATGTGCATTTCCACCCATAGGGAATACATATGTAGTGACGTCATCTGTTGGAACACACTATATTATGCAAATATAATGCTTTTGCTTCAAAATGAAAGGATGTTTCAACATAAATCATGATTTGTGTATTAATGACGGCCCCGGCTTTAAACGAGGTTTTAATGGGTTTCAATGGGACATTTTTGGCCATTATGGTGCTGAGTGTTACTATTTGTTCTACACAACGTGTGTTATACATATTTTGCAAAATGGGATAATTTTTTTTACATTTATCCCAAAAGTCACAATTTTGCCAAATTACATATCATTTGCATTAAAACAGCCAAAATGGTCAAAGAAATGAAACTGCAAAAGACCAAAAATGTCCCTAATGCAGCATAAGGGTTAAACATATAACTGTAGTTCACCCAAAATTAAAATGTTGTCATGCTATATGATTTTTGTGAGAATTTTTTTGAATGTTAATGCTACTTTTCTCCTTACAAATATAGGGGCTGTGAAGGTCCAAAAAGGATAAAAAAATATAATAAAACGACCATAAAAGTAGTACATACAACTCATGTGCTATATTCCAAATCTTCTAAAACCATATACATTACAGTTTTGAAAGAAATTAATACTTTTATTCAGCAAGGATGCACTAAATTGTAAACAGTAAAGACATTTATAATGTTACAAAATATTTCTATTTCAAACAAATGCTGCTCTTTTCAAAGGATCCTGTTAAAGAATCAGTTTCCACAACAATGAAGAAACTGTTTTTATGTAAATCATCTGAATGATTTCTGAAGGATAATGTGACACTGAAGACTGGAGTAACGGGTTTTATTTAAAATAGAAATATTTTGTAATAATATTTCAATAATGACAACTCTCTGAATAGTTTTAACATGTTATTGAATATGGCAATGTTAATGTATTTGGTCTTGACTAACCACATGTTACGCTGCTGAGCAAGTATGGACTTGCTACCACTAATAGATACACAGACACACTGCTGTGAGAATATAAGATATGCTGCTTCTGCATGAATAGACATACATAGACATACATAGCAGATCTAGACAGGTGGAGCTGGGGGAGGTGGAGGATTCAGGACTATACAGTAAACAATGAACCAGACTATTAAATGTTGAGCTAGCAATTTCATTGAGCCATGCGGTAATGATGTGATTGCTTGCAGAT